>MU224484.1:1652668-1686127 GCA_018584345.1 Thuja plicata
AGGTGATTACATATACATTGTAAGCTTTATAGGATTTGTTATCAGCAATTAGAGATTGCATATACTATCAGATCAACATTTATAATGTAGTTGCATTCTAACAAGTGCATCACATCATAAATCCTTTTGTAGAAGGTGGACTTAATAGTTCTTAACAAATCTCTTAACAGAGTGCACACTTAATGGTGTTGCTAAAGCTTCAAATGAAGTAGATCCTAACAGGTCTCCACTCTAACACTCTTAACAGGGTAGATAATCAGAAGTGATAAAATTGTAAGCCTTAACCGGCTCCCTTCTTATCTGCAAATAGTGAAGTTTTGTGGGTGACATCCCCACCGTAGTTTTTACTTCCTAAGAGGAGTTTTCTGTGATATCATATCTTGTGTTATGTGTTATTGACTTTCATGTATGTTTCTTGAATGTTTACACATGTTAATAACTTATGTTATGATTTCACATACATAAAGAAAGATGAACAGATAGCTAGGTGAATATACAAATCTGATGACACAAAGGTTAATGGGCTAATCACATAAAAATTTTAGAGGTACGTATTCACCCCTCCCCTCTCAGTACATCATTCCAGTAATTCCAACAATTGGTATCAGAGCTAAGTCTCTTTCTTGAAAAGCTTAAATAATTAAGAGAAAAGATCAAGACAATGGAAAAGTATAGACTGGACAAGACTATTGAGAATGAGCAGTTACAGATTCAGATTTACTATGAGCAGTACAAGGAAGCGAGAGTAAGCATGAGAAAATTGCTTGATGAAAGAAAGATTATGGCATCTAGGCTTAATGAAAAATATTATCAAGAAGAGGAGATCCCAGATTACTTCAACTTAGCTGAATCAACAACAAGCAAAGCATCAGACACATCAGCAGAAGAGATCACAAGTCTATAAGAGGTCAATCTACATCTGACAGAGCAAATCAAGATGTTGCAAATCGGTCAAGAGACTCAGATGGTAAAAATGATTGATGTCATGAATAATTTAAGAAAAGCTGAATCAGAGAGAACATTGGCTATTGATGATAGGAGGAAAATCACAGAGAAGCTACAAGAAAAAGAATCAGAGATTCAAAGACTTACTGATCATCACCACGAAATTACCAATCATATTATTCTTATGAGTCAAGAGGCAAAAACATTAAATACTGAACTCATTGAAAGAATACAGATCATCGGTGAGCTAAGAGAAGAGAATGAAAAGCTAAAGCATGAAGTCAGAATTTAGAATCACCACAATGAATTAATCAAGAAAGCTGAAGATAGCAATAAAAGAATGGATGATTTTCTTGACAGACAAAGAAGAGTCAACAACTACACAGGTCTAGGGTACACCGACAATGGAGAATCCTCTAATCAATCAAATCAAAGGAATGCTTATACAACTCCAAGAACCACGAAGTTGTCATGTAATCACTGTGGAAAACCAGGCCACACCTCAAACATTTGCACAAACAAAATGAAAGGTATTCCTCAATCACAATCTACTTTCATTGGTAATTGTTATAAATGTCACAAGAAAGAACACAAGGCACATGAATGCAGATCAAAGGTGAAAAATCCAAAGAAGGAAACCTACATGGAAAAGTACTTTCCTACCTGCAAAATGAATGGACATACACATGAGGAGTGCTAGAAAAAGAACAAGAAAGCATGGACACCAAAAGAACCTGATAATGGCTATAAATCAAAAAGAACCGGGAACTCATACATTTGGGACTATAACACATGGGTAAACTGCACAACATGTGGAAGGTATGGTCATTGTGCCAACTATATGATAAAATGGGCTAGAAGACCAAGAGGATGGACCAATCCAGGTATGACATGTTTACATTGTCATAAGGTTGGACATGTGATAAAAGATTGCAAAGACCGACTGACAGAAACAAGCACTCATCCCAATGGAAACACCATTGATGACATCAAGAAGATGAGAAACAAGATGTGGAGAAAAGCTACAAACACTGAAGGTGCTGGAACAAGCAATACAAATGATGACACCCCATTCAATGCTTTTGGTCGCATCACTATTCCCAACTAAGTTGCACAAGTAAGTATGGAACTGCATTATGACAAGTTATATTATGCATCGGTTCCATTACACAATGATCATATTGATAAAATTAGCATTATTGAAGATACATTATATTGTTACTTGTAATATTATTGAAAAACAATTCCATCGGTAAATGGGTACCAACAAGCATCGGTGAACACACACAGTAAAGTTGACACTACTTACTGAAATGTATCAGGCATTACACAAAATCCAAGTCGCTAAGTGTAATCGACAGACATCGGTGATCTTTGAGCCGACAGAGGTTATCGTCGCCATCTTACCGACAATCATCGGTTAAATCACCAAACCTGCTAGCTAACCCAAAACTTTGTGCCTCCACCGACGATGTTATTTATGCCTCAACCGATGAACTCATTCTTTGTACACCGACGAGTTGTTGGGAATTAATAACAACTTAGGGCACAAAATGTTATAAAAGCGCGACGGAAGAACTCATTTCGCACCCACAATTTTTGAGCAACGAAGCATAGCCAAGCTGAGCGATTGAAGAATAGATTGAAGTGCGACCTCAGCAAGATTCAAACATGACTCAATAGATTCACGAGCGACCAAAGAGATTCAGTAAGTACCTACAATCACCGACTGCACTGTGTTTAAATTACGAAAAGCCCTAAATTTCAAAATACGATGGTATCTACTTCAAGAAAAGAAAAATTGAAAGAGGATAAGAAGAAAATGATTAATATTATTAGCAATAGTACTTGTCTTGAACCTAAATACAAGTTACACCCAGAAATTACATCGCAACTCGATGATTTTGGAGCATTCTCCTGAATCCCACCTAGGGTTTTCCTGGTAGATGATGTAAGGTCCTATATACATTGCAAGATCTCGGAATTAGGAGATCTAGATCTAGATAAGACCTATACACTATGTGATGACACTGGAAACCTGAAAGAAGAGCACAAGCATCTAGAAGTGAAAGGTCTAACAAATGCATTACACTTTCCTAGGGTTTTTAAGACTGAATGGATACGAATAGTTCTTAGCAGAATGCATAACCAAACATTGTGGCTTGATGGGCCTAAACGAATAGCGAAAGATGTTATTCATGTGGTTGCTGGATATCCCACAACCGACAAGCCAAAAGCTCACAAGCACCCATCCAGAAAGGAAGTAGAAGATTTAACAGGTGCAAAATCAGATAAAAGAGCTCTCAAGGTTAACACCATCACTGATGAGGAACTTAAATTTGGTGCATGTGTGGTAGGATACAAAATCTTTCAGGCCAGCAGAATGAACAACATAGCAAGCACTACTATGAGCACAGCCTACAAGATCATCAAACAAGGAAAGAAGATGGATCTTGCAAAAATATTGTTAAATCAACTTGAGGAGAACATGAACACTATAAGGTCATCAAGGACAAACACTTGTAAGTTTGGTTCTCTTATTATGTGCATATTATTTTACTTTAAAGAATACTTTCCTTCTATAGGCAAAGTAGTATGGGACATAAACAAACCAGTCACCATATAGATATGTGAGCACATAGGATCATTAGGTACAGATTTTGATGACTTAATGAATGAATATTTCAAAGGATTTAAGGAAAAGATGCAAGCAAGAACAAGGATACCAGAGAGTTTGATAGAAGAACACAACGATGATATATGTTTTATGGTAGATACTGATTTTACTTATATCAAACTAGTAGTACCTAGAAAATCTTGGCTATCACCACTGGATTATGAAATCCAAACAGGACAAGCTGCAAAATGCATCAAGGCACTATTGAATGAACCATTGGACAACAAGCAACCAAGATTTGGCACTTATGAAGAAGCCAAACTAAAAATCAAGTCAGATCTTGTTGTCGAGAAAATTGTAAACAAGAAGAACAAAATGGTAAAGGATTTAACCAAGAAATTTGCAGTTACTAAAGAAGGTGAAGAGGAAATAGAAGGAAAGGAGGAAGAAACCGAGGGCCAGTCACCCATCGGTGAAGATACATAAAAGAGTGATTCAGAGACTACACAGCCAGATTCACCACCTCCTCCTCCTCCTAAGAAATCAAGAAGAACAGCTGCTTCAAGAACAAGAAGCCAAATAGTAAAGGAAGCAACTCCTTCACCGTTGAAGAAAGGGAGAGTGAGAACCTACAAGAGGAAACCAGTCTCACCAGAGGGGAAACAAACCAAAAGGAGGAAGATAAATAGAACAAGAGAAGACCTAGATGACTCAGCTATGGATGAAGCTGACATAGAAGTACAAAAAGGGAAAGAATCCTTGATCCCTAAAACTATTGATGAAATATGTAAAAACATTTCAGAATCACAATCTATTTCAGATCCTAATATTAGGAAATGGTTGAAACTTGATCCAGAGGATCAAAATAAAATTGAAGAAGCTATAATAGCTAAAATGTGCAAACACCATTATGTTCCACTTCAATTCAAGGAATATGAAGTACCCAAGGAGCTAACAGACAGCTTGTCTGCAAGATGGACATTTGCACTTCATACAGAAAAGGAGATAAGAGAAAGAGTACTTGTTACTCTTATGCCTTCTAATTCAAAGAAGGAAGAGATAGATAAAATGATGAAAAAATATGAAAAGGAGTTCTCACTCAAAATGAGAGCATACAAATTTCTTCAAGGTAAGCTAATTGAGCTAGATCAAGAAATCATTAAGAAGTGGTGTAAAGTACTCAAAAATCCCACTAAGGAAGCTAGCTCAGAGAAAAAACACATCATCATTAGAGATGCATAGAGTAACTCGTCAGTTGAATTGGACAGAGAAGAGAGTGAAACAACAGGCCACAAGAATACTGAAGTTGCAGATGAAGTATGGCCCGACACTACTCTTGACAAAACACAAAGTGAAGAAAGCCCAATTCCACCAAGCCCAACTCATATTGACTTGGATGATGAACCAAAGGTTACCAAAGAAGAATTGACAATAAAAGGTAACATAAACGAGGATGTCAATGATGAAACATGGTTGGATAATATCGTTAATGAAATTATAGGAAAAGACACTGCAGAAGAGGTGCAAAAAGATGAAGATGTCATTGTTGCACAAGGTGATACTGATAGACAGGACACACTTACTGACACTGCAGAGGTAAATACTCTGACCAACATACAAATATTGATAGAAGCTATTGATATTAACTCTAGTCAGGAGAAATCATCTAAGAAAGATGATAACATACCCGAGGACATGGGTAATGATGATACTAAAGATGCATCGGACACACTAAAGGATACAGACACAAAGATGAAGGATGCAACCGACACTCAGCAAAAGTTGTCTATTGAATATGATAAAGGAGAAGATACTAACAAGGATGAAACATTGAGAAAGGATGAAGAAAAAGAAAAGAGTGAAGAAGTTATGCAAGATAATAGCATGAAGGAAAAGGAAGAAAAATATGTTGATACACCCAAGGCCACTGAAGAGACGTCTTCACACAACCAACAGGTGGATTCTGCACAGAAGCAACAAGAAGCTTCATCTTCTCGACCTTCACCTACCAAATCAATCCAATCTCAAGATCTACAACTGGTAGTTCACCAATCTGTCTCCCAACAAAAGAAGAAGAAGAAGAAATTAATAAAGAAAGATATCTTGGCTGTAACACTTGATGAGGTGATTGAAATTCCCAAGTGGGATGTATCCACTTTAGATGTTGAATCACTTCAAAAGTTTGGAGTGATATGTCAAAGAAAATCCCTACAGGAGAAAATGAGAAAAGCACATAGGGAAGCCCAAGCTCTTGACAAAGCTAGGGATATACTACATCAACTTGTTCCTGAGGTAAAACTTGAGAATTCCATATCAGTCATGGAAAAAATTACAATTCTTACCGACGCCATCACCACTCAAAGTGTAGATGCAGAGCAGGAAATGGAAGAATGGGTAGAGAAGAAGTATCAACTCAAACTAGTTGAGAAGATCAGCCAAGAAGTGGCAGAAAATAAGGTAAAGCTCTATGAATTAGCAAGTCAATTAGAACCAATGATTACAGAAGCTATTACCTTAGTTCAACAGATGTGCACACTTGACAATTTCACAAAAGAGAACGGTGAAAATTTGTCCCAATTAGATTCAGATCTGACAGCAAGTGCACAAAGTTTAACCTCTGATGCAAATGCAATAAAGTTGCATCATGACAAAATCACAGAGGTAAACAAATTAAGAAAAGAAATATGGGATGCAGAGACACAATTTAGGAATGAGGTTACCGAGCTACAGGCTCACATATTGCCAAACCTCACTACTCTGCAACAACGCATTACAAATGCAAGGAATCTGATCATGACCCCGGAGATGTTTGTGGTAGACAGCATCTATGATATGCATGTGAGGATATCACTTAAGCACATGGCTCTCGAAAATTTGAAGGAGAAATGGGAGAAAATGATGGAGGAAATCAAAGCCTCACACTCCCACATTTTTGACAAGTTGTAAGTACCTTTGCCCTTATTATCAAAAAAGGAGGAAAAGGATATGTCTGTTGTATGTACAGCAGGAATAGATATGTACAATACATCAAATATCAAAAAAAGGAAACAAAAAATGGGAAGGCAATTATATGTACATAAACTTACACTTACTGACATATGCATAGCGGGAGCATGACTAAAATAAAAATGACTAAGGATGAAGTATACACAGGTGTACAAACTAATACATTAAGTATGTTGCACATATCAGTTTTTGATACTAATGTCAAAGGGGGAGATTGATGACATTAAGTTTTGCCATTAGTATACTTAAGTGAAAAATGTGATAAAGGTCATCGATATAGACACACCCAACCGACAGCACACTGCATAACCGACAAGATGACAATGCTTGTCATCAAAATGCTAAGTATAGAATTACCCACAAACACTGTCTAGTGGTGAATCAACGACAAAGCATAAAGGACATCACCGACAAAATATTTTTTGAAACATCGCTGACGGATCCAAAATCACTAAACTGACGGTACAGTTTATGAACATCGCTGACAAAGCAGAAAAGGAAAGGAACTCGACAAACAGTTCAATATAGGAACACCGACGGAGCAGAAGCCCGACAGAGAAAAGAATGAAAGGAACCCGACGGACTGACAAAGCAACCCAACTATTAGAATGGACAGTCAGTTACAGAACCCGCAAATAGTGGATCTGACTTTCCACGTCAGATAAAATATTGTAATTCTATTTATAGAGTTTTAATTTGTTTTAAATCATTACTTGAGGGTCAAGAAAGTATATTGTAATTGTTTTAAAGCATCCTAATGGATCTAAAACATAACTAACTAAAGATCAAGGTCAAGTTGTAAACCTTGGATCTAGAGTTAACTTGAAAAGCGTGAATCAAGAATGGACCTAGAAACTAGTATATATAGATGTTCCATCATTGTAATAGATATAGTTGAAAATTGATTGTAGCCGCGAAGAGCATCTAAGTAGCAGAAGTGAATTCATGCAAAGTCCAAAAATAGATCATATCAGTTCTCAAGAACACAGACAAGGCTACCGACGAGAAGAGACAAGGTATCATTCAATCACTCAAGGTGATTACATATACATTATAAGCTTTATAGGATCTGTTATCAACAATTAGAGCTTGCATATACTATCAAAGCAACATTATAATGTAGTTGCATTCTAACAAGTGCATCACATCATAAATCCTTTTGTAGAAGGTGGACTTAACAGTTCTTGACAAATCTCTTAACAGAGTGCACACTTAACGGTGTTGCTAAAGCTTCAAACAAGGTAGAACCTAACAGGTCTCCACTCTAATACTCTTAACAGGGTAGATCATCAGAAATGATCAAATTGTGAGCCTTAACCAGCTCCCTTCTTATCTGCAGATAGTGAAGTTTTGTGGGTGACATCCCCACCGCAGTTTTTACTTCCTAACAGGAGTTTTTGCGATATCATATCTTGTGTTATGTGTTATTGACTTTCATGTATGTTTCTTGAATGTTTACACATGAAAAGAACTTATGTTATGATTTCACATACATAAAGAAAGATGAACAGATAGATAGGTGAATATACAAATGTGATGACACAAAGGTTAATGGGCTAATCACATAAAAGTTTTAGAGGTACTAATTCACCCCTCCCCTCTCAGTACATCATTCTAGTAATTCCAACATGAAACACCAGAAGTTCCTTTAAAAGTTAAGCAAGATTTTTCCATCTCTATCCCTAGCAAAGTTGCCATTTTGTTGGTGACTCGGATGGGTCAAATAATATAATCAATGAAACACTAGAGATTCCTTTAAAAGTTCAACAAGATTTTTCCATCTCTATCCCCAGTAGAGTCGTCATTGTGTTGGTGACTCGGATGGGTCAAATACTATAATCAATGAAACACCAGACATTCCTTTAAAAGTTTAGCAAGATTTTTCCATCTCTATCCCCAACAGAGTCGCTATTTTCTTGGTGACTCGGATGGGTCAAATAATATAATCAATGAAACACCAGATATTCCTATAAAATTTCAACAAGATTTTTCCATCTCTATCCCCAATAGATTTGCCATTTTGTTGGTTTTTTTTTATGTTGTGATAACTGGACATCAACATTTTCACTTTGCAACAGATCTTTAAGAGAAACAAACTCCAAGTAGTTCACAATAGAATGAAAAGGACCAACTAAAAAGGATGTGGATCCATCCTTCTACGCTTTAGGTTGTGCAAAACCAAGGGGGGGACACCCTTCAACACCTTCAAATATTTAGTAAGGCATCAATCAGGCAGAGATCTCACAAAGGCTCAACACGACTGGGAGATACTAGGTGACCGACTAATCACCCATTGAACATTGACCTTGAAGTGGAGCATGAGATTGGTACAACGCCACAAACCACATAAAATGTAGGATATTTCAAAGTTTATATTTAAGATTCAGAATATAGCCAAGACCTTACCAGATATGCATCAAAACAAAAAATACTACTCAATGATCAGTGCTTTATCCATTGGGCAATCCCCTTTAAGCAAAGTCAGAAATACAACAATTAACTTCTATCAGAGATTCCAAGCCATAAACACAATAAATCCAGATCAATACTACTTATAGAAATCCTTCTGTAGACAACCAAATGAAATTATGTCACATCCACAACATCATTTAATTTGATCCTAGACCAGAACTGAAGAATGATAACATATACATAGATAACTCTATGCAAAGAATCAAAAAATTCAAACTTCACAAGACTGACACCAAGGAGAGATTTGAATCCGAACTCTTGTATTAAGTGTGAAGAATCACATCACTATACACAAATTTGCAATAAAAAAATATACCACTTCAATAAGTTGCAAAAGACCAATGACATTCTATTCTATCTGATAACAAATTAATACAATCAATGAACTATATCCCTAATGGAACCAAGAAAAACTGGAAGCTCTTGGAGCCAGCAATCAAAAACTCACTGTGGAGGCCAAGAAATTGGAACCCCTATTCTGAGAAGAAGAAAAGCTGAAGTAGAAGGAGAAAGAATCCCATAATTACTCTTTGATTGCCATCTGTCCCTTCCCTCCAAAACCTCTAATTTTGCCAAATATCTTTCCTTCTTCCTTCACTAAAATCTGATTTGATCTGTAGAAATTATCTCCTTAAACTGCCTTTAAAAATCTTCAAAAACTTAACGTGGATGCACATTGGTGTTGAAAATAATAATATTTTAGTATCACATTATTATCCCTGTGCACCTTACTTTTAAATTTATCACCTGCATTTACCTGTACCCATTAACATTACTCTTTTAATTTTTGCACTTTTAAATATCTATTATCTCTGCACAGGTCTTGCCTTTAATATTTCCATTTCACCTTTATCTGCACATTACCTTTTATTTCTGCATTTTAAACATTACCTTTATCCACACATTATTAGCCCTTTAATTCCTTAGTTTTTGCACTTTAATCCTCTTTGTTCACAAACTCCACCAGAATTTGCCACATGGCACCCTCTAACTGGTTCGCAGGTCCAGCTGGGTGCCTGTGTCATCTGTTCTTCTGGGGTCTGCCACCTGTCCAAGTGCCACATGTCACGCAGGCTTAATGGCTTAGTGGTTATCCTCCTTGCATCTTTCCCCTTAAGCCATTAAGTGATCCGTTGATTTCATTTTCCTCGGGATCTGCACCCATCTTACAGGCCTCTCTAGTGCGCTGCCACATCACCACCACCTCGTCTACCTTGATGTCTACACCGCCACATGTTGCGCGGGCGTAATGGCTTGATGCCTAGATCTTGATCTTCTTTTCTTTAAGCCATTAAGTCGGTCGTCAATCTTACTACCTCGGGATGCATGCCACCTCAGATGCCTCTCTTGCTCCATGTGTCCACCATGTCATCGCTTTGGGCCCTGCCAAAATCAGTTTTTCTTCCTCCGTCATCATTTTCTTGGCATGCATTTCGAGGCACTCCTACACGCGTGCCTAAAGTCTCTACTCTTTCTTCAAACTAGTATGTAAGTGTTCTTCCTTTTAAACATCATTGAAGTTCCTTTCATCATCAATGTGGGACTAAATTTCTTAGTTTTTTAAGGCCTCTGTGCATTTCGCACCCAAAATTTTGGGCCTACCACCTCATGCATACCACTGGCCAAGGGGCCCGCAGCACGCCATCCTGCATAGTCTCAAAGGCTACTGCCTTTTCTTCATAACATGTTACACCACCATTACTATATTAACATTGGCATTCCCCATTTCTAATCAATGTGGGATCATTCTTTTTAGAGCTTTCAATATTTTACGTTGCGCAGGATCTAATTAACACCTGCGTAGCCTTTTCAAACAGTTACATGCTTTGTCTATGCTTCCATATTGAGTGCGCTCGCCTCTATGGAGCAATATTTCCTTTAACCTATGTAGGTGCCTTGATATACTGCGCAACTTCTCATTCAAAACATGCGAAAACCTCTCAATTAACCTTGCACAACCTCTCAATTAACCTTATGCTGTCGCAACTTCCAGATTGACCCTGGCAGAGAGGAGAGTTGGCGAAGGCTGAGGTCTTGGCTTTACACCCACCACACACATTTGGAAAGTTATTTAAATCTTATGTTGAAAAGTTGTTGTGCAGCCTCCTCTTCAAAACAATGCACATGCCTTGTATATGCAACCACATTTCCTTGTCACGGACAATCTCCTCCATGCTTCTTGCGCAGGCTTTCAATATTTTACATTATATACATGTTGCATAACTCCTTCAAAATGCTCAGTCTTTTTCAAAGCTCTCCAATGCGCGGTTTGTTGTGGTTATACACCTGCTTTTTTTCATAGCATTAGATCTTTTAAATATTTATATTTCAAGCTTAGCACAAACTTCTTCATGTTTGGTATATCCAGCTCAGACTTTCCTTAATATCCCTCCTACGCATGGTTTCTAAGCAATACACCCGCCAATTGCATTTTGTATTTGTTTGGTTTTAAATATCCTCATGTAATCATGCTTAGCATTCTGGTCTTGATATTGTGTAGCTTTCATATTGGTGTTAGGACTGCCAATTCATTAGTTTAAATGCCTTGAAATATTTCATATGTTATTTCATGTGCAGCTTTTTTTCAAATTTCCAAAGTTTCTCATAACCATTGCATCTGTCATTGCATTGGGCTTGACATTTGTCATTACATTTTACAAAATGTTCAAGTACCTTGCACAGCTCTGGTGGGAGTCCTTCCAACTGCATTAGCTTGAAAGTTTATTTCTCCTTATCCCATGTTGCTTCCTGTCTATCATATTTGACATCATCAGGTAGCACTATAAAAGCAAGACCAAAATCAGAAATCTTGGCATTCAAATTTTTATCCAGAAGAATATTGAAGGGTTTAAAGTCTCTGTGCACTACACATCTAGATGGACCCTCGAGGAGATAGGACAGTCCCCTTATTATGTCCATTATAATATTTCATTTTGTTGGCCAGTCAATAATCATAACACACTTTACAACCACACAAAAAGAGCATTTAAATAACATAATAAAAGATGGATCCTTGAGATCTTGGTTTGCATATCAACGTTTTGAAATTGATTTTCACCTCCAATTGCCCCAAACTTGGCTTTTAGGGAAGTTAGAGCTTAAAGTGTTGAATTAATGATCACACCAATCAAACCCCTATACTTCTGCAAACTGATCTGATAAACAACAATTTGCCTATGGAACTGGCCTTAAAATATGACTGAAATGCATCAAGGGACCCCGACATTCATCATAGAGATCCATTCAAACACAATAAGTATGCATGCAAAAGGGTCTCAACTGATTCAATCCCATATGCAAATTACAACTGATCAAACTTGGTAATTCTGAAATACTGACAAATAGAGATGTACAAATTGCATAAAATGCATTTGGATTCCTTTTGTGAAAAATAGCAAATCAACTCTTGAATCCTTGAAACATTCCAAGTTGGTATACCTTCATACATAGAATGAAGAGAACCCGCTAACTTATCATGATCATAAAATTGCATCACAATATTAACATGCAAAGTCAGCCTCCAGGATGACTAGTCATTTAGCTCACAGAAAACTAAATAAAATCCATCTGGTTTTGACTTCACAAAGACATCAAATGAAAATCTTAGAATTTGAACACCTGGACATTGATTCATTTTCATATAATGGATACGATGCTTCCACTAGCGTGGTCCAATGGTCAACTGGTCAATCAATACAACTCCTCAAAGTCGGCCTCTTACCAACTTTCTGAATTTAAAACCAGTGACCCTACTTAAATCTGATTTGGAATCGGCTGAGAAAACTGATTAGATGGATTGACCAAGGTCTTAAAATATTCATGGGGGCACTTTATCATGATTATAATACATGGGAGAATTAAATTTTCCATGATATTCCACTGGGTACAAATTGCAAGACCTCAAATTAGGGTACTTTAGTAATTCTGCAAATTACACTCAGCGAACTAGAATAAATTGCCAACAGAAATGCTTTAGAAAACCTATCATCTAAACCCACAAGGATCTGCTAATGGAAATGGAGATTCTCTCTCATGCCTATCACACCCTGGAATGATTCTTATGTTATGAGACTTGATCCGGCCAAAGATATAAGCATGCAAAGTAGGTCATTTGATAAAATCAGGATATGTGCAAAATGTAGATTTAAGTTAGCACCTCCAAATGACCATCTTCAAAACACATCAAATCTGACATCTGAAAGTTGTAACCCATTATATTTACTCCATAATAAGTTTTGTACATGTTTCTAAATCGGTATGTCATACAAATCATCGGGTCTCATTTTACTTGCACTCTAATTAGGCCTCTTCAAAGAGTTTTTAGGGGTACTCACCTTGCCTTGGAGAAAATTTTAAATTGGTCACTCAAAATTTGTGCCAAATTTGAGAGTACCAACAATGTGAAAATGAGAGGAAGATGCCTCTCCTTATACACATTTCAGGACACAGATTTTGCAAGGGTGACCTCAATTAAGCACCTAGAACAAACAAACCCGCATAGGGCCTAGAACCCACTAAATGAAAAAGCCCTAGGACAGTTGGCCTTGTCCAAGTAGAATTTTTTTAAGCTAGCCCTGGACCAAGGATTGTGTGCTAAGAGGGAGATCTGAAAGCCTTAGTTTGTCAAAAAATCAAGGCAAATCCTGAGATGTAAAATGCATGTAAAAGGACCTAGAAGGGAAATAAATTATGAATGGATGAAAAATAGGAAAATATGCATAGAAATTGGAGCCAATCTCAACTTTGAAGGATGGCGTATATTTGAGTTAATTATGCATTTAGGAGCAATATGAGGTCCTACCATAAGAGAAACAATAAAGTGGGCTAGATCTAAATACTCCCAAAATGAGCATAAAATAAGTGCTTACCTTTTAGGATGGTACATTTAGCCCCTAATTTAGCAGAAGAATGAGGCAAACACATGCTCACGGTAAAGGAAAAGAAAGAAGAATGACAAGAGAAAGGTGATAGGCAAATTGCAAAGAGGTAAGATATCACTACATTTTAGGACATAAGCCCCCCAAACCAAGGATCTTAACTCCACATCCATGAACAAGGGTATGAAAACAAAGCAAAAAGAAAAAGAAAAAAATCTCAAAGAAAAAAGACACAAAAGCACTAAAACAAAACTCCAACTCAACTAGTGAAGAAGACCTCAACCATAAATGTCACATCCACTAATATCATGTCTGGAAAGCTATTGCAAGAGCACAAATGATAACATAGGAAGAACAAGAGCATCACCAAAGACGATACCAACTCCATGGTCTAACCTACTAGCATTACCATGAGAGAGCGAGAGACAGAATTGATAGCCTAGAAAATTGGTCTATGCTATTCAAGTCTTACTTGAAAAATTTGGCGCACACAGAGGCTTTGTTCTGCGCACAAGGCGGCTTTGTTTTGAGCATGGGGCGGCTTTAGTGGGATCAGTCTTATGGAAACCATCGTCTCCATATGGATCTGTGTCTAAGGGTTAGTCTTATAGAAATTTTGTATGAATCCTTGTCTACGAATTAGATATAGAAATTTTGTATCGATCCATGTTTAGGGATTAGTCTTTATGGAAATTTTCATGTGAATCTGTATTTTTCTATCAGTCTATGGATCAAAGAAACAAAGTTGTATGTAATGTACAAGGGAGGTTGTATGTATGCCCCCTCCTTATGATGGCAATGTAGGAGACATCATTAGGAAAAGAATCAGGGATAGCTAGTTCCAACAACAAGAAGATCCTAAAATCAACAATGTATGTCATGAACTTGGCTAAGAGCGGTCACTCTTATGAGTCAAGAAAATAGATAATCGTGAAAGGATATTTTTCACGTAGGAATAAACCCTTGAAAGGAAGAGATCTTTTCTACAAGACATCTACCTCCAAGACGAGTTCTTGGACAAAGATAGCATCATTAAGACAAAAAGGGGGAGGAGAACAAGAATGCACCCATTTAACCCCTATTACCAGGTGAAATAGGGATTCTTGATGAAGGATGACAAACTTTGAAACACGTAGTTAAGGAAATTGTTTAAAATGAACATAGTTTTTCAAAGAAAGAAGAGGTTATGATCAAGGATGCACACCTCTTGTATAAGAGAGAATCCCAAATAAATAATAATCATTCTTTATAAGAAAAGAATGTCACATGATAAAAAAATGCCACAGTACTAAACAAAGTAGATCCTTAGACAAGAGAGAAAAAGAATATACAAGCCTTGCCCCGCAAGTATGAAGGCAAGACAAAATATATAATACGCCCTTAATGACAGTTACTTCATAATAAATATACAATTCCAAGAAAAATAAGTTACAAATCAGAGAAAATCCCTAATTTAAAACAAACATATATATGCTAGAAAAGACATCATGTATAAAGTAAGAAAGTAATCCAAGAAAGCAATGAAATGATGATATGGATGATTATTAGATGAAATGCATGACCTTTGAGGCATGAAAAGGATTGTTAAGCAGAGATGTTAGTATCTTGCGTGAAACAAAGTATCTCATGCCGAAAAGGATGTACCATCATAATACAAAACCATATAGAGATGAAAAGAAGAGAAGAAGAATGCCACATTATGTCTACTTAGTGGTCAGCCCCAATTATACAAGATATACACTTACAGGTAAGGAAGATACTATAAGGAGGATACTAATCTCGTGAAGGAGAAATACCTTGTAAAAATAATTCCACACATGGGAGAATATCATAGTACAAAAGAGATGATCAACAAAGGGATAATGGATCCTTCAAAAAGAGAAGATGAAATAGAAAGAATAACGTAATATAATCTCTAAGTGATAGATCTTTTATAATAAACATGCACTTTCAAGAAAGCATAAGGTTGCAACTCGAGATGTAATCTCTTGAAAAAGAGAAAATCCTTGTGTAAAAAAACAAATCCATGCAAGAGAGGACATCATGTTGTACAAAATGCAAGCTTTACAAAGGATATCAGATGTATTGGATAGGAAGAGAAAAAGAGGAAGGACACGCTATGCTCTCTAAGTGGTTTCCACTTATAATAGACATGTATTTTCAAGCAAGCATAAGGTTGCAACTTGGGATGTAATCCTCCTAAAAAAAGAGAATATCCTTATGTAAAACAACAAATGCATGCAAGAAAGGATGTCATCTTATAAAATAAATAAGTCATCAAAGAAAGAAAATGAATCATGTGAGATAAAGAGGAGAATGAAATAGGACCATTGCCCCCTAAGTGAGGAGACAAGGAAAAAGGACTATTACGTTGCTCACAAATTATGATTGCACCTAAAATTGTATCACCATAAATGACAATGAGCCTACAAAGGATAGGCTTAGAAATGTCACATAGTGAGGAGCAACATAATAGTGATACAGTTATTATGCAGAATGTGTTAGAATAAATGTAGCATACACAACTGACAGGGGGTGAATCAATTGTGACCAAAAACTCAAGGCCTTTAACCAAATTACCAACTTAATCTTAGATCTAAAAGATAAACATGAATGTAGGAACATAATACAATAATCAACACATAAAACCAATATTTCTGACATAGAAACCCTATTAGAGGAAAAACCACGGTGGGGATCAAACCCACAAGATGAATGTACTCTGTTAAAAATACTATACCCTGTTAGGAATATTACAAATGGAAATACACGTGCATTCAAGGACATTGCCTAGAGCTCACTGCT
Organism: Thuja plicata; assembly: GCA_018584345.1. Taxonomy (NCBI): domain Eukaryota; kingdom Viridiplantae; phylum Streptophyta; class Pinopsida; order Cupressales; family Cupressaceae; genus Thuja; species Thuja plicata. Next base: position 1,669,391 of record MU224484.1, read on the forward strand.
TAAATACAACAAGGATCTCAATCCCAAGAAAGGCTCACTGTCTTACAACAATCTATGATCTCAAATCATAAAGGACATATTGTCCAAACTCAAGAACTAACAAAACAACATCTCGGATATGCCAATACAGTTCTAATGAAGTACATTAAATCTTTGCCTCAATAGCATAGTCGACTCATACCTCATCTCTTCAACATCTTATACACTCTCGTACATCATCTCATCTTTTTTGCAATTATAAATTATTACATATTAATACACATTACAACAATTTATCTCAACTAGGTCGGTCAAGGACCTAATTACAAAATATTAATTCAATTAGGCTCAATGCACAATGTGATCCATTGAATTTCAGCTAAGACACAACAATGACCCATAACAACATCCTTGAACATACTCCAGATCCATTAATCACTCCACGATCCATCGCAACACGCTACACTACCAAGTCGGCCAAGAACAATAAGAACAACAACATGTTACATGAAAATATTCAGATCCGATCACATAATCCAATGCGATCTAGCAACACAAATAGGACACAATCAAGAAACATAAACAAGCAACATGAAATACTAAAACATCAACAGGAACAACTTTGGCTCATAAATCAAACTCATCTCTACATTGTCCATCAAGAACACTAAACCATAACCACTATCATAAAAGAATAATAGCTTGCCAACATCCAAATAACGAACCACTCAAGCTAAGGACACACATACATGTCCTGAACTCACCACCAGGCTAGCAACAAAAAATATTTTCAAACCGACCCACACTGATCCAATAACTGAAACATTATCTCTAAAAGAATAACCAAAATAACAGTCTCTGATAAATGCTTCACAGCTTACCCAAATCAACATTCAAACTTTTTTATGTTGACATATATCAACTACATACATCAACGAAACTCTATGTACCTTTGCAACATCTGATATTGCATATAATAGTCGTAACCAAAAATCATCTCACTGAAAAAAAAAAAAAAAAAAAATTGTCTTCAATAGTAGGAATATGTTGACATCAATGACAAAACATTAATTCCAACACATATATGAATAATCTGAACAATATCTCAACAATCTTCCCCGTTGGCATTGATGACAACATATGATGGAAAAATTAAATCAATGCACAAAGCAACAATATCCACAATATGACATACTTGTTTTACTATCTCTCTCGCATAGTCTCATACATGAATATCTCTCCCCAACATGCTTATTTTTCACATGATTGTCTCTCCCCTTTGACATCAATAAAAAAGGCACATGTATACACTAAGTCATAGAGGCCAAAAATCTGGACAAACATCTCTCAACCACTAACCACTACTCCTAAGGAGTAGCCACCAGAAACATCAATCCAAATTAATAATAATCTATAAGCACACTGGACTGATGCATCTCAATGCATCTCTAGCTCTAATCAAGAGGGGAAATCACCCCAAGATTACCTCGGAGATACTCAAACGTATCCTTTGGCAAGGGCTTCGTGACAATATCTGCAATCTATTATTTTGTCGACACATACTCCAATCTGACTTTTTTCCACTGAATTTGTCTCTCAAGAATTGATATTTAATAGAAATGTGACTTGTCTTTGAATGTAACATAGGGTTATTAGAAATATTGATAACATTTGAATTGTCACAATGAATAGTAATAAGCTCATCAATAGTCACTCTGATATATTTCTACATTTGCTTCATCCACATCACTTGTGTATAATTAATAGCAACAGCAACATATTCAGCTTTAGCAGTAGATTGTGATATGCAATTATGTTTCTTACTTTCCCATGAAACTAATCTCTTACCTAAAAAGAATTCTCCACCACTAATTCTCTTTCTGTTATCCACATTACCTTCCCAATCTACATCTGTTAATGCACTCAATGTAAAATCATCATCCTTTCCATACCATAAGCTATAATAAATTTTCCCTTTCAAGTATTTGAATATCCTCTTAACAACAACAACATGTGATTCCTTCGGTTCTGCTTGAAATATAGCAACAATGCAAACAACATTGATAATATATGGTCTAGTTTGTGTCAAGTATAATAACCCACCGATCATATATATGTATCTTGTTTAATTTGCATTGAGTGTATCATCAATCTTTGTCAATTTACAATGAGTAATCATAGGAGTACCAATAGGCTTTGAATCGTCCATACCAAATTTCTTCAATAGCTCTTTCACATATTTAGACTGAGATATGAATATACCTTATCAATTTGTGTAATTTACAGTCCAAGGAAAAATTTCATCTCACCTATCATAGATATCTCAAATTATTTATGCATCTCATCAGCGAATTCCTTACTTTACTTTTCATTTTTACCAAAAATAATATCATCCACAAAGACTTCAACAATCAAAATGTTATCATGATCAATTTTGAAGTACAAATTACTATTAGCAATAACTTTACCAAAACCAAGTGTCATTAAATACTTATTCAATATTGCATATCAGGCTCTAGATGCTTATTTCAATCCATAAATTGTTTTCTTCAATCTGCAAACCATGTCATCTTCATCAGTCAAGGGAAAACTAAATTTGGTTACTCAATGTGTACTTCCTCTTCTAACTCTTCGTTCAAAGAATGTAGACTTAGCATCCATCTGATATACCTTAAAATATTTGTAAGTAGCATATGCGAGAAACATCCTAACATAGTCAATTCTAGAAATAGGAGCAAAGGTCTCCTCAAAGTCAATACCTTCCATGTATGAATATCCTTTGCAGACAACTATGGCTTTATTCTGAATGACTTCACCTTCTTCAATCAATTTATTTCTAAATACCCATTTAGTACCGATCATATTCTTGTCCTTAGGTCTGGGAACAAGAATCCATGTCTTATTATTTTCAATATGTTCCAATTTTTCTTCCATCTCTTTAACCCAACTATCATCTTTGCATGATTTGTCAACATCTTTAGGCTCAATCTGAAAAATCAAACAAATTTCACTTCTAGCAATTCTTCCTCTAGTCTGAACACCCTAATTCATATCATCAATAATATGATTTTTTGAATGATTTAATCTTTTATACCTAGTAGTCTTCAAATTTTCTTTTGTAGCAAACTCTTGTGTTTCCACTTCTTCATCATTTGCATCTTCTTCATTATATTCTACTGATCCATTGTTAATCGGATTCTGATTCTATTCTTGCACAATCTGACTCTCTTCTTCATCATCTGATTCATATCTATAAGATCTGACATGTTTCTCAAAATTTTCATCCACTCTCACATTTGCACTTTTAATTACTTTCTTCAACCTCGGGTTATAACATTTATATGATTTTGGTTTTGTAGAATAACCAAGAAATATTCCCTCATCACATCTAGGATCAAATTTCCCTAGGCCTTAATCTCTTCTGATATAGCATTTACTCCCAAAAATTCTAAAATACTTCATTGTAGGAATATGATTATACCAAAGTTCATAAGGTGTCTTACCGGTTCCTTGCTTAATTTGCACTCAGTTCAAAGTGTATACTATAGTGCTTTAACATCTTCTCTCAAATAGATCTACAAAACATTTCCTCCAATCATCATGGTTTTGGCAGTGTCTAAAATAGTTATGTTCCTTCTCTCTGCAATGACATTCTATTGTGGGGTTCACGGAGAAACATCTATCTCTTTATTCCATGTTCTTCACAAAAGTTATTAAAATCAATAGAAGTAAACTCACCCGTCCTGTCCGATCTCAGACATTTTAACTTCAATCATGTTCCAATCTCAATCATAGCTTTGAAAATATTGAATATGTCAAAAGCTTCAGATTTCTATTTAAAAAATGTAACTCACATCATTCTAGAATAATTATCAATGAATAGAATGAAATACATGTCCCCATAATAGCTTCTTGTTACAGGACCACATAGATCAATATGCACCAAATCCAAAATTCCACTCAAAGAATAATTTCTTCCTCTTAAAAATAGACTTAGTCAATTTACCTAGCTGACATTCTTTACACATCTCATTAATAGGCTTCAACAATTTAGGAATATTTCTAACAACTCTTGTAGTACTTATCTTCACAATGTTATCAAAGTTCACATGACAAAATCTCTTACGCAACAACCAACTGTCATCAATCTTAGCAATCAAGCATCTACTCTCAGTATTATTCAAATGAAATATATTACCTTTAGGCTTTCTTCCTATAACAATATCAATTCCAAAGCTTTCAATAATCTTGTGCATTCCATCCTTGAATTGTAAATTGTATCCCTTATCAACTAGTTTCCCAACACTCAAAATATTATATTTCATCCTTCAACATATATAACATCATCAATATTAGTCTTACCATCAAGAGTAATAGAACCTTTTCCTTTGATTATGAAAGGAGTATCATTTCCAAATCTGACAATACCATCATCATACCTTTCCAATTTCAACAATTTGTTTTTGTCTCTGGTCATCATGTATTGTGAACATCCACTATTATTAACCCATTCATCCTTCTTATCCACATGTGAAACTAAGGCTTTTTATTCATTCACAAAATTAGGATTTTCATCTTTGATAGCAATAAACACAATCTCATCTTCACTCTTTTCAAATTCATCATCAGCCACACCTTCATCAGTAGAATAAAAACACTTCTTATGATATTTAGACTTGAATTTCTTAGGCTTGTACTTATGTTCTCTATCAGGACATCTCGAAGAAATATGACCAAACTTATTACATGCAAAACATTTCAAAGGCAACTTTCCTTAAAACTTACCAGATCCATTAGGTAGTCTCTTTGTTATTAGGGTTTCAAGCTCATCGAGCTTTCTTTCTTCTTCATCAATCTCTTCCCATTCCTTAGCATATCTAAATTCATACTTTGATGAACTTTCTCCAAAATCATATCTTTGTTTATCGTTAGAAATAGTAACTTTAAACGAAGTTTCATTTTTAGGAAGATTATTACCAAATTCTCTCATTTCAAAAGTAGATAACTTACTAATCAATGTATCTCTTTTCACAGTTATCATGGTTTTGATTTCTTCAATAACAACAACTTTGGGATTGTAAATAGGAAGCAAGGATCTCAAAATCCTAGAAACAAATTCATTCTCATCCAAAGTTCCACTAGCGCATTTGATTGCACAAACAAGTTTGGTGATCTTATTCACATAAGTAGTAATGTTCTCATCTTCTCTCATCCTCAATGATTCATATTTTCCTTTCAGACTTTGTAACTTAGCTTGCTTCATAAATTCATCTCCTTCATATAATGTCTCCAACTTTGTCCATACCTCATGTGTAGTTTCCAATCCTAAAATGTTTGTGTATTCAACATCACGACTTCTTTTTCTTTCATATTATATTTGAATTCTTTCTTTCCATCAATAGTCGCAATCGATAGATCAACATGAGACTTGTAATCTTTTTTGTAACAGTCCAATGTTCTTCACTAAGACATCACAAGTGTGTAATCATTCTATATAGTATAATTTGTTCCATCAAATCTTGGACTCTCCTTAAAGGTCGACATCTTGAATCTCCTCAAGCAGTTAAGTGTTTCAAAGAGGACACTAGCTCTGATACCAATTTTTAGAATAAATGTAGCGCACACAATTGAAAGGGGGGGCTGAATCAGTTGTGACAAAAAACTCAAGACCTTTAACAAAATTACCAACTTAATCTCAAATCTAAAAGTTAAACATGGATGCAAGAACATACCACAGTAATCAACACATAACGCCAAGATTTTTGATGTGGAAACCCTGTTAGAGGAAAAACCATTGTGGGAATCAAACCCACAAGATGAATGTACTTTGTTAAAAGCGCTATACCATGTTATGAGTATTACAAATGGGAATGCACATGCATTCAAGTACATTTTCTAGAGTTCACTACTCAAATACAACAAGGATCTCAATCTCAGGGAAGGCTCATTACCTTACATCAATCTCTGATCTCAAATCATAAAGGACATACAGTCCAAACTCAAGAACTGAAAAAATAACATCTCAGATATGCCAATACAGTTCTAATGAAGTACATTAAATCTCTACCTCAATTTCAGATTCCACTCATACCTCTTCTCTTTAGCATCTTATACACTCTCGCACATCCTCTCATCTTTTCACAATTAAAAATGATTACATATTTATACATATTACAACAATTTATCTCAACTAGGTTGGTGAGGGACTTAATTACAAAACATTAATTAAATTCAACTCAATACATAATGTAATTCATTGAATGTTGGCTAAGACATAACAATGACCCATAGCAACATCCTCAAACATGCTCCAAATCCATGAATCACACCACGATCCATCACAACACGCTACACTACCAAGTCGGACAAGAGCAATAATAACATGTTACATGAAAAATATTCAAACCCGATCACATAATCTAATGCGATCTAGAAACATGAATAGGACACGATCAAGAAACGTCAGAAAGAAACATGAAATACCACAAAATCAATATGAACGACTCTATCTCATAAATCAAACTCATCTCTGCATTGTTCATCAGGAACACTAAACCATAACCACTATCATAAAATTATAATAACTTTTCAACATCCATATCATGAACCACTCGAGTTGAGGACACACATCCATGTCCTCAACTCACCACCAGGTTAGCAACAAAGAATATTGCAAAACCAATCCACATTGATCCAATAACTAAAACATTGTTTCTGACAAAATAACCAAATAGCAATCTTTAATCAATCCTTCACATCTCACCCAAATCAACATTTGAACCTCTATAAGTTGACATATATCAACTACATATATCAATGAAAATTGTGTACCTTCACAACATTTGATATTCAATATAGTAGTCATACCACATAAACCATCTCACTGAACAAACTAGGAACATTGCCTTCAATAGTAGGAATATGTTGACATCAATGACAAAACATTAATGCCAGCATATATATGCATAATCTAAACAATATCTCAACATAATGATCATCAAAAAGGTGTCATTCATTGTTGCAAGTCATTTAATCATACCACAATCAATCAATTCTTGAATTTTACACTTCAAATCATAACATTCATTAGTCCTATGGCCATGAATTTGATGAAATATACAAATGGAAGAATTGTCTTGTTTGAGTTTGTTGTTTTTGTACTTTTTTTCAAAGGAAGAGTAGTTAAGTTTTCCTTAAGAAGCTCAAACAAAATAGTCTCTTGTTGTGAGGAGAGATTAGGAGAAGAATGTATAGATTGATTGGGTAAATGAGAAGACTGGAAACCTAAATTTTTTTTCAACAATAATGCTCATCAAGAAGGTTTGATGTGTCGGTAAGATAAGAGTCTCTTTTAGGTGGAATGGGATTGAAATCTAAATAGGACCAATCAATATCCACACATTCATCAAATGGAGTTGGTCGATTCTCAAATTTAAGGGTCTTATTCTTTCTATGGAATACTGGTGTTAAATCTAAAGTTTCCCAATCATCATCTTGAAGAGTTGATGGTCCACCTATTTGTCTTGGAGAAAGAAGTGAAGAAGGAAATGGAGATCGAATAGAGTCAACTTGATTAGGCTCCTTATATTCTAAAGTTGGGTTTGTAGAAAGAAAGTCATCAAGGATATTATCCTCTTGAGTATTGTTGTAGATGTATGAGACTGCATGATAATCGAGTTCCAAAGAACTTTATACCACAATCCCTGATTTGTGTTGATAGGTAACTTAAATGCATTGAATTGATTTAATTCATTAAGCTCAAAGGAAAGGAAACATCATCAATGATGTTACCCTCTACTTCTAAGGTTTGTTTAGGAGAAGGACAAACATGGTTAATCAAGGCCTCATTTATAGAAGGAATGTCAATGAAACACATAGGAAGTGGTTTATCATTAGGAGAAATAGTCATATTACCATCCTCTTGTACCAAATAATCCTTATAAGGAAGAAACATTATAGAAGAAATATCATCATTGTTATTGAAGACCTCATTGGTAAGAGGGAGATATTTACAAGGAATGGTGGTAATAACAATGTCCTTAGGGTTAGGATAAATTTTAGGAGGGTGAACATTATAGGAAGGAAGAACTAAAATGTCATTGTATGCATGAAACGAAACGTCTTGAAGGTCATGAATAAAACTTGAAATTGAACAAGCGAATGAAGAGAACAATTTTATTGAAAATGAAATGCAATAAATATGGATGAAATGTGTTTTGTATTTTTCTTGATTATTTGGACAAAATACAATGCAATGCAACCTAAGAATCAACTAGATCTATGAAACAAGATGCAATTTGTTGTTGTTTTGTCTTTTCATAATGCAAATATATGCAATTGAGTAAAGAAAATCTAAACACCAAATGAAAGGTAGAAGCTAGAGATCTAGATACATAAAATATAACAAAATAAAGATCAACACAATGCATACAAAGTAGATCTAAATGCAAAAAAAAAGGATCTATCGCAAAAATTAGAATGGAAATGTTATAAGTTGCGTTCACCAAAATGTAACATAAGAAATGGAAAACACCTATGTTATGTCGGAAGATCATTCACCAAATCCTTTCGATGAGAGGATATCATATGTTACATTAGGAACACCCCCAAAGGTTTCACCTACAAACCTAAATCAGATTGGAAAAGCCCAAATAGGATGAAGGGATGTTAATACTAGATCTAGATTTGAAGATGAAGTATTGGGGATTGAATTCCTTTTATATTAAGATGTGTTTGATGGTATGAAGAATTGAAATGCTTGATGGATTCCTTGCACTTGCATGCTTGACGGGATTGAATGCTTGATAATGTGTTCCTTCAATAGATGCTTACTTGCACTTGAATGTCTTGAATGCACAATATGTTTCTCAATAGAATCATGATGTCAAAATGAGAGGAAGAGACCTCTTTTTATACAACTTTTGGGACTCGTATTTTTCAAGGTCGACCCCGATTAAGCACCTAGGAGAAAAAACCCGCATAGGGCCTAGAGCCCACTAAATGAAAAAAAAATCCCTAGGACAAGGTCGGCCTAAGACAACCTAGTCCAAGAAAAGACCTTGTCCAGGAAGACTTTCTTAAATCTAGCCCGAGACCTAGGGTTGTGTGCTAAGAGAGATCCGAAAGCCTTAGTTTGTCGGGAAATCGAGACAAATCCTGAGATGTCAAATGCATGTAAAAGAACCTAAGAGGAAAATGAATTCTGAATGGATGAAAAATAGAAAAAAAAAAATTCATAGAAATTGGAGCCAACCTCAAGTTTGAAGGAGGACCTACATTTGAATTACTTATGCATTTAGGTGCAATATGAGGTCCTATCACTGTGTACGAGAGAATCTTCAACCTGTTGGGAGAAAGCTCAAACATGAGAAGTTAGGGGGTTAGTACATATAATTCATGAAATAAGAAAGAACCAACAAGAAATCTTCATTACATTAGATTGAGCTTAAACAAGCTATTGCACCCTATACTACTTGTTTGATTTTCTCTTTTAGATTGGATGTGAATGTGCTCTCTCAAACACAAATAGAGTGGATCCCCAATGCAATGCAACTATGAATGCAAGATTGGAAACAAAGAAGAGATTGAAGAGCTAGTATGAGGAACTAGTCTCAAATTCTACTCAAAGATGATATTCTAAACTATGAAAATGATATGCAACACAATTGAAAAAAACTATGATTCATTACCCATTAGCCTAACATGTAACAGTTGGAAAGATTGCTACAATGTAGACAATTGGTATTTTGTCATTGATGTCAAACCTTAACTGGTGAGACTGTTGCTATATGTTTGAGTACCATATATATTGATTGATGAAGATTTGAAGAATAGGATAACAAGAAGACTGAGGAAAAGGTTGAGTTATGAGTATACACTAGGGTACTTGATCATTTAGCATTTTGGCAAAGTGATATGTCGTTTATCTTTCACTAACAGTTCACTAGAAGGTCAATGTCGAGAAAAGCAAAGTCGATGCCGAGCAAAGCGAAAGGTGATGCCGAGCAAAGAAAAGATGATGTCGAGCGCCGGTGAAATGTCGAGGAAGACAGAGAAATCCGAGCAGCAATATTTTAGTAATTGATGAGATTTGAGATCTCTGGCCGACATAGTTGATTTTATTGGGATATGTATTGTTAATTAAGATTGGTCCACACTCATTTAATGCACGAGAAACCGTTATTAGCGCATGGATTCAATGTTTAATTAATTGTTGTATTGGAGAAGTAAATAAAAATGTAATGATGGAAGGATCTGTTGGATTTGACCTAACCTAATATCTACAATCTTGATTAAGTGGCAAAAGATCTATCTGACCTAGATGAAGAGGTATAATATAACCTACAGAGGTTATTGTTATGGTATCCAGGTGTAAGGAGAAGTTGTATGCAAGAGTATTGCATGGTTAATTGACTGATTGGCAAGACCTAGCAAAGAAGGCTGAGCAGAGAAGCAGAGAGAGATTGCTTGATGGATTTCCAAGCAGATCTAAAGTTTGATATGAAAATGGAGACCACTCAGTGAATTAGGATTAGAGCTGAAATTGGATCTGGGTTTGCAAATTAAGTTGTATGTATCAAATCACACCTGCTGATTACTTTCTAACCATTGTATCAGTTCAATTCCTTTAACCAGGTTGACCTAGCAGTCATTGTATAAATCCTTTGAACAAGGTGACATTCAGATTGGAATGTTCTAAGTCCTCTAACAAGGCCACTCCTGACAAGGTGATTAAATCCTTTAACCAGGTCACATTTGACAGTGTGTTTTGTAACCTTTAACAGGGTTGGCTCCTAACAGAGCTCACTTCAAAAGAGTGAAATTTTGGTAGCATGTTACTGGTGGTTTTTCCTATATTGGGTTTCCATGTTAAATCATGGAGTCAAAATGTGTGAATGTTTATGTTGTGTTTTACTGTTAAGTTTCTGTAAGCTTATTTCATTAGTACAGTAAATTGCACACTTTTGTTGTTTATTGCTACTGAGCATATCTGAGTTGTTGAAGTGGTATAAAGTTTTATATGGGCACATCCGGACCTGAGGATAACTGATTCACCCCCCCTCTCAGTTATTCTAAATTCATTCTAACAATTGGTATCAGAGCTTTGTTCTCTTGAAATAGTTTGAAGGTACTTCGAGATAAAGATCAAGATGTATAAAAGGGATGGACCGAAGATTTACAAGGATAACTTTCTTGCATGGCAAAGTTTGATGAAACTTCACTTGGCTGGTATTGGTGATTCTGCTAAATGACATATTAAACAAGAATATGTAGCCCCTACTGGAGTTCTGAATGCTGCACAATTAAGAGAAAAGCATGAACACAAACAAGCAATGTTGGAACTTGCATCATCCCTGAACTATCATGAATTTGAGGACATCAAGGACTGTACAAACGCAAAGCAGATGTGGGATGCCCTTCAAACCATCTATGGAGGTGATACAAATGTACTAAGAGCCAAATATGAAAGCTTGAGAGGTAAGTTTGATGATTTAAAAATGCAAGACGGAGAAAATATAGTGCAATATTATGATAGGATAACGGAAGTTGTAAATGTTATTAGAGGAGCTAAGGGAACCATTGATGATGACACTATCATGAGCAAAGTATTGAGAACACTTCTTCCTATTTATTCTATTAGAGTATCTGCAATTCAAGAACTGAGATGTACTCCTAACAACAATTTGACTCTGGAAAGTTTGGTAGGCAGACTTACTGCATTTGAGATGTCAAATTTTGACAACTATACTCCACAAACTGTTGAATCTGCATTCAAGTCACAGTGGTCATCAGCAAATCAACGAAAGAAAAGAAATGTGTGAGCAGTGATAGTGACACTTTAGATGATGATCTAGAAGAGCTTTAGGCACTTATGGCAAGGAGACTAGCTAGAGGAAAAGGAAAATTCAGAGGTAAACTTCCTATTATTTGTTTTTATTGTAACAAAGTTGGTTATATTGTTGCTAGATGTCCTGATAAGAATGAGAAAGATGAAAGAAGAGACAGAAAGTACAAAGACAGAAAGGATGACCAAGACTATAGAAAGTACAATGATTACAAAGACAAAGGTAAGAAATCTTGTTATATAGCTGAAGAAGCCTCTGACAGTGAATCTGATAAATCTGATGAAAATGATATAGAAGTTGTGTATGTTGCAATGAAAGATGATTCTAATGATGATGAGAAAATTGCACTAATTTCTTATATGAGTAAAGGTGATCATTGGATTATTGACAGTGGTTGTTCACATCACATGACTGGTGATAAGGACAAATTTGAAACCTTAGATCAATGTAAAGGTGGATATGTTAAGTTTGGTAATGATACACCTTCTAGAGTTAAAGGGAAAGGATCAATTCAACTGATTGACAAGATTAGATGTGATGATGTGTATTGGGTTGATGATCTTAAGTATAACTTGTTGAGTGTTGCACAGCTGAACACTTCTAGTTACAGAGTTGAATTCCATCACAGGAAAGCAAAGATCTATGATGCCAATGGAGAATTAGTTGGAAGTGGTGAGCAAACTAGAGGTAACTTATTTTATCTACACTTAGCTGAAGAGACATGTTTGTTTGCACAATATAATGATGTTTGGTTATGGCATAAGAGGCTATGTCATGTTAACTTTGATAACTTGGTAAGCATAACTAAATTGAAAAAGGTTAGAGGGTTGCCTAAGTTAAAGAAACCTGAGAATGCAATGTGTAAGCAATGTCAATTGGGCAAAATGACTAAATCTAACTTCAAGAGAAAAACTCATACTTCTGAGAATATTTTAGAATTGGTTCATAATGACCTTTGTGGACCTATTGGTGAGAAAATTTACTGTGGAGGCAAATATTTTATTCTATTTGTAGATGACTACTCTAGGATGATGACTGTTATGTTTCTTAAAGAAAAATCTGATTCATTTCAGTTATTTAAGCGGTACTTGGCAAAAGTTGAAAAGGAAACAGGTAAGAGTTTAAAATGTCTAAGATCTGACAGAGGAGGTGAGTTAATTTCTAATGAGTTTAACAGGTTCTGCAATGACCAAGGGATAAAAAGACAGATGTGCGCACCTAGGACACCACCACAGAATGGTATAACTGAAAGAAGAAATCGATCTATCATGGATTGTGTCAGAACATTAATGATGGAGAAAAATGTTGCACATAAATATTGGAGAGAAGTTGTAAGTACAACATTTTATACCTTGAACAGAGTACAAATCAAGAAAGGTACAAATGCTACACCTTATGAACTATGGTATGGGTATGCACCTACTGTAAGTTATTTTAAAGTCTTTGGGAGTAGATGTTTTATACTGAAGGATAATAGAAATGGTAAACTTGATGCTAAAGGAGAAGAAGGCATATTTCTTGGATATTCTACTAAGAGTAAAGCATACAAATGCTTGAATTCTAACACTAACAAAATTGTGGAAAGTGAAAATGTTAGAATTGATGAATATGCAAATAGAAATGACGCTAAAAGCGTGATTGAGCCTGAAAGTTACAGATCATTCACTTATCCTGAAGAGGAGGATTCTAACGAAACTGAAAATGAAGTTGCCAAGCAACAGTCCACACCTGCCGAGACACAAAATGAAATTGTCAGGCAACAAGAGGTGACTGTCAAGCTATCTGATGGAGATGTCGAGTCACAGTTTCAACCTGAACTGAACATGAATGATCAAATTGAAGCTAAGAAAGAGCCTACTTTGGCAAAATATGTGAGAAGGCACCATAAACCTGATCAAATCATAGGAGCAAAGGATTCTACAGTTATGACAAGAAGCAAATTAAGAGAAGACACATGTTTGCTATGTGATTTTGAGCCTAAAACAGTAAAAGATGCTTTAGACAATGAAGACTGGATTCAAGCCATGAATGAAGAGATAGACCAGGTAGAAAAGAACAAGACATGGACACTAGTACTGAGGTCTGACAACAAAAATGTAATTGGTACTAAGTGGGTATTCAGAAACAAGCTGAATGAACATGGAGAGGTAAAAAGGAATAAAGCAAGACTGGTATGCAAATGTTATGCACAAGAGGAAGGAATTGACTATGGAGAGAAATTCGCCCCAGTTGCAAGATTGGAAGGTGTAAGAACTCTACTTGCTTATGTAGCCTACAAAGGATTTAAAGTTTATCCAATGGATGTGAAGTCAGTACTTCTAAATGGGATATTAGAAGAGGAAGTATATATTGAACAAGCTGATGGATTTATTGACTTAAGCAAGAGGAACATGGTTTGCAGACTGCACAAGGAATTATATGGATTGAAACAAGCACCCAGAGCATGGTATGAAAGATTGCACAATTATCTAATAAAGATTGGATTTGAAAGAACAATAGACAACAACAATCTGTATTTGAAAATAGAGAAAGGTAAAGGAATTTTATTGGCTGAAATTTTTGTTGATGACATCATATTCAGTGGACAAGATATGATATGCAAAGCATTTGCAAAAGAGATGCAAACTAAATTTGAAATGTCTATGTTTGGTGAGATAAAATTCTTTGTTCGTTTACAAATACATCAAATGAAGAATGGTATCTATATCACTCAATCAAAATATGTCACGGAGTTACTGAAAACTTTTGGTATGGAAGATTCAAAACCAGTGAGTACACCCATGGCTATTGGACAGAAGTTGACAAAGAATGATGATATAAAAGAGTTAAATCAAACACTGTACAGATCAATGATTGGTAAGTTGCAATATGTTGTACACAGTAGACCTGATATTGCATTAGTAGTTGGAATTGTTGCTAGATTTTCTGCTAATCCAAAAGAGACACATATAATGGCAGTAAAAATAATTTTGAGATATTTGAACAGTACAGAAGATTATGGCCTATATTACAAAAGGAATGACAAGTTTGAACTCAGAGTCTATACTGATTCTGACTGGGCTGGTAATGTGAATGATAGAAAAAACACCATAGGAGGAGCATTTCTTTTGGGGAAAAGATTAGTTCCCTGGACAAGCAAGAAAAAGAATTGCACCTCACAATCTACAGCTGAAGCCGAGTATGTGGCAGCAGCAGTTAATTGTTCAAACATTGTGTGGTTGAAGATACCACTGAAACACGAGTGCCATTAATATTTCTAAAAATCCTATAATGCACTCTAAGACAAAACATATAGCTATCAAGTATCATTACTTGAAGGAGCTAGTTCAAGACAAGGAAGTGAGACTGGAATATGTACATACTAAGGACCAGTTGGCAGACATATTTACAAAAGCATTACCCAGGGATGCTCATGAGTATCTAAGAGGTAAATTGGGGGTGATTCCCCTAGCAGAGGCTGACTAGTTCTGAATGGTACTATTGCATCAAATGTTTTAATCAGAACACTTGACACATTGATGCACAGTGAGTCACATTTTTAGGATGCTGCCTAAAAATTGTGAAGTAGAAGACAAGAACAAAAAATAAGATCAGTCATAAACAAAGATGACAGGAACAACATGATACAAAGATTAGAACAAGATGAATCTACATAATAAAGATGTCAACATATTTGGCATTGTTGTCAAAGAGGGAGATTATTGCTAAAATAATTTTTTGATAAAAACAACAGATATAAGGGAGATATTACGGAAAGAGGGAGCTGAACAAGCAATAGAAAGCATTTCAGTGTGATTATAGACACACAGGGAGTCAGAATGAAGCTAAAGACATTAATGAAAATTTGTTCATATTAAGTAACACACGCACTTTTTGGATTGTATGGTAACTTTGGTTGGAAATTATTGTTTTACAGTTTAGTATTGCCATCAATGCCAAAGAGGGAGATTGTTGGAAAGATTTCTACAATGTAGACAATTGTTATTTTGTCATTGATGTCAAACCTTAACTGGTGAGACTATTGCTATATGTTTGAGTACCATATCTATTGTTTGAGTTATGAGTATACACTAGGGTATTTGATCATTTGACACTTTGGCAAAGTAATATGTTGTTTATCTTTCACTAACAATTCACCGGAAGGTCGATGTCGAGCAAAGCAAATTCGATGCCGAGCAAAGCGAAAGGTGATGATGAGCAAAGCAAAGATGATGTCGAGCGCCAGTGAAATGCCAAGGGAGACAGAGAAAGCCGAGCAGCAGCATTTTAGTAATTGATGAGATTTGAGATCTCTAGTCATTATAGTTAATTTTATTGGGATATGTATTGTTAATTAAGATTGGTCCACACTCATTTAATGCACACGAAACCGTTATTAGTGCATGGATTCAATGTTTAATTAATGATTTTATTAGAGAAGTAAATAAAATGTAATGATGGAAGGATCCGTTGGATCTGACCTAACCTAAGATCTACGATCTTGATTAAGCGGCAAAAGATCTATCTGACCTAGATGAAGAGGTATAATATAACCTACAGAGGTTATTGTTATGGTATCCAAGCGTAAGGAGAAGTTGTATGAAAGAGTATTGCATGGTTAATTGACTGATTGGCAAGACCTAGCAAAGAAGGTTGAGCAGAGAAGCAGAGAGAGATTGCTTGATGGATTTCCAAGCAGATCTGAAGTTTGAGATGAAAATGGAGGCCACTCAGTGAATTAGCATTAGAGCTGAAATTGGATATGGATTTGCAAAGTAAGTTGTATGTATCAGATCACACCTGCTAATTACTTTCTAACCATTGTATCAGTTCAAATCCTTTAACCAGGTTGACCTAGCAGTCATTGTATAAATCCTTTGAACAAGGTGACATTCAGATTGGAATGTTCTAAGTCCTCTAACAAGGCCACTCC
>MU224484.1:1686614-1706000 GCA_018584345.1 Thuja plicata
TGTGGCATCCACATAAGAGCCACATAAGGGACACATGGGCTTGGAAGTGATGGCCATTTTGGAGTCAAACATAGCATTAAATGTTTGAGTGGCTCAAGATATTCAAGTGGGGGACAAATATGTAAGATTATTTAAGAGGAATCGGTGACCATTTGGAGAGAATTTTCACACATGTGTGAGCATTCTATTAACATTAAAAAAGTTGGGAATCACCTCTTTAAGTAGGATTAAAGGATAATTAGGTGGGGAAGTATGCTTAGGAAGTAAGGTGATGGGTGTAGGGTAGGAATAGGGTAGGCTTAGGGTAGATCTCTAGATTGGATTAATAGGTCTCTAGGTAGGGTTTAGATTATAATTCAAATTAGATTTGAATAAATCCTAGCTTAGAAGAATTAGGGATATGGAGGATTTTTAATAAATATGAATTTATTAAAAAGGGGAATTTTGTGAGGCAAATGTATTTAAATAAAATACATTAGGATAGTATTTAAATTATTGACAAATACTAGCAATGAAACTATTTAATTGATTAAATTAAATAGTTAGATGAACAAAAGGGAAATTAATATTAATAATAATATTAATATTTTTGGACGTCTACATTTTGCCCCTCTTTAACGTGGTGTCACAAGTGACGTTGTGTCAAAGACAAGAAAATAAGTTGCCCCAGAGGAAGAGGGTTTCTAAGAGTCATGTAGAAGCAACGACGATATAGGGTTGTGCCCCCTCGAGAAAAGAACACAACAAAGACAGTGTTGTAGGATTTTCTTGAAAAATGATGCAACAAGAAGGAGGAAGGGAGAGGAGGTGAAAAATAGAAGCCTTCTGAAATGCAATCATGAATGCAACAAGAATGCAAACGCAATTAATTAAATGCAACTAATGAGCCTTGGGGATCCATTTGTGTGAAAAATATGGAGATCAAATCCGATTTTGATATTGCAAAAGGACGTATGCATCAGGTGTTAGAAAACACAGATAACAAGATTCCTTTGCGTGGACTAGACGCTCAAACTAGTAGTCATTCAGTCCAAATTTCTTGCCATGAACAGGATTGATGTGATGAAGGATTTGATAAGTCGACGCCAGAAGGATGCATCCTAACGGGCAAGGATTGGATTTAATTTGATTGAAATGGATTCGCTGGCAAAGCTGTGAACAAAATGAGGAGCAAGGATAGTTGGTCGCAAAACTGATTTGGTGAAAAAAAACATGATCGCAGTAGCAGGAGTCAAAACGTCACTGATATCGAAGAACTGAGTGATGCGGAAGGAAGGAACAGTTTATTGCAAGATTTTGGAGAATTTTTTATTTTTTTGGGGAATTTTTGCGATTTTTGAATTTTTTGGAAATTTTGCGATTTTAAAATTTTTTTGGACTTTTTCCACGCATTTTAACTGTACAATGGAATTAATAATACAATAATATACAGGCGAGGGAAGAAAAGGGAGCAAAATTTTTTTTAAGGAAAACGAGGGCTATAAGAAGAGCTGGAGGGCTAAAAGAAGGCCATTTGTGAATAGTGATTGGACGACAAAAAGAGCTCTTGAGAGAAAAACATGGCGGATGAGAGGCTGAAGGGGCAATTGGGAGAGCACGTTCGTTCCCATGGGACACCCGTGGAGCGGCTAGTACTGATGAGTAAATCAACCGAGACCTTGCTTTTACTATTTTTTGAGTTTTTTACGCTTTTGAGATGGGTTAGGGGGCATTAATGAAGGGTTTAATGGATTTCAGACCGGAGACATCGGTTCTCGAACCAGCATCTGCAAAAACGCCGATCTCTAGATCGACGTCTACATAGATGTCGATCCTCGAACCTGTGTCTGCGCAGATGGAGGTCCTGAACTAGCATATGCGAAGACGTTGGACCTGGACCCGCATCTTTGCAGACGTGATTCTGTGGGCAAAAAGACCGGAGACGCTGGTTAAAGAATCGATGTCTCCGACCAAACCGGCGTCTGCGCCAAAAAGGACAGACGCTGAGGGGGGAGGCAAAGGAGGTACCTAGTGAGGGTTGGGGATGGGTCAGAAATAGACCTAGGGACATGATGCCCTATTCTTGGAGGGGTTTTAGGCTAGAAGTGAGAGGAAATATTTCATTGACATGGTGGTGTTTGGATTTTGCAGGAGCATTTTCCACGTCTGGGATCTCGGGAGCACTGGCCACCCATGATGGAGTTAGAGGGCCAGCTGACGGATTCAGATTGGGGGTTGTTAGCAGTAGGACTAGATTATGTGCCCCAATGGCCTAGGCTACAGGCACGCAATGGGATGATGACTGCACTGATCAAGCAATGGCACAACGACACCACTACATTTCACTTGCGTACTAGAGAGGCGACGATTACCCTGGAGGACGTGTGGAGGATACTAGAGATACTAATCTAAGGAATAGTCCCGCAATATAGACTGGAGGATAGAAAGAATTACATGGAGCTAGCTTTCAGGAGGCCCCTGAGGAGGATACCCAAATACAGGACATGGATGCAGTGGCAGTCGACGGTCGACAGGAGGCTGGGGAGGATAGCACTATTTTTGGCAGGGTTGATTGGTGGGCAAATGCTGACAGACTTGGCCGGACATGGGTTTGGGATGGGGTGGCCTCGGGTATTGGCAGAGATGGTCGAGCAGGGGACCACATATTACTAGGGGTATGTTGTCTTGGGATAGTTGTACCATGATTTTCACATGGTTGCGTATCGCAGGGTATGCAACATGGGGACAGGGATTACATTGTTGTTAGTGTGGGCTTGGGAGCACATGGCTATATTTCAACCAATGAGAGTGTGGGAGGCTCGATAGCTAGGAGAGCCGTATGCATGCAGATACAGGTTACCACTGAGGTATACCTTTGTAGGATAGACAGGGTATTGGCGGTGACTACTTGATGAGATCTAGGTTTTCTGCTAGACACCATACAGGTTATGTGAGCCATCGGGAGCCATGGAATGACGAGCAGGAGTGGAGGAAAAATTTGAGGATTTCATATACCTCTCATATGTGCAGACAGATTGCTTTCTACTGGGGAGGACTATCCACCGATAAAGCGATACAAGCCATCCCGGGTGATGAGGCAGTCCGGGCTACAGCAGGGGGTGGTGCCAGAGGATGGTCTACATCCTCATGTCACCAAGGAGGTTGGAGTGTGGGGGAGGTATACTGATGCTCTCACAGTGAGGGTCTCATGGAGGAATATGGCACGAGTTGACTATGTGGCTAGGCCAGACATAGTAGATGCAGGGATGACTGCAGAGTATGCGGCCTGGTAGGCCGCACACGTACCTCTACAATTGACAGATCCAGTACAGGTGGCTTCTCATGAGAAGTTGATAGGGGGCATGGAGGTGGATGAAGGGACAGTAGTAGGGGATGCCCCGCAGACCTTAGTAGCGGGACAGAGGAGGGCACCATAGAGGAGACGAGTCTGGCCACGAAGGGAGGTACAAGAGGAGGGTGGACAGGATGAGGGGCCATAGAGGCCACCGGGAGACGGACAGGATCAGGCACCTCAGGTGCCTATACAGGGACAAGCTTAGGCACCTTAGGTGTTGACACAGGGATAGGTACCATAGGGGCCACAGAGGCCACCGACAGGATACGTGTCAGAGGAGACACACGATACCGTCATCACAGAGTGAGACATCTTGCAGACCGAGTGTTCACGACTAAGGGGGCTACTAGGGATGGCACAGGTGTCAAAGGCCAGTTTATAGACAAAGGTGACTAGGATACAAGGCTTGCTAGCTGCAAAGATGGCACGGGCAAACAGGGCCGAGGGTGCACTTGACACCCTGCAGGGCAGAGTAGACTCAATCGAGTTTTCCATGGACTTGACACGGGATATTGTTGAGCTACAAACAGAAATTGGGGCACTAACAGGCCAGTTGGGTACCCTCACTGAACAGATGGAGCAGGCTACTGAGCAGGTTAGAGCATCGACCTCTGAGAGGGATTCAGCACAGAGGCGGGCCAAGGCATACATGAGAAAGCGAGACATCGCTCGATAGGAATCCAATGCAGGAGGGGTGAGTCAGGTGGTGGCAGAGGCCTTTGCAGCTCATAGAGACACAACAAGGGCAGGCAGGGAGGCAGCCCACTATCAGGCACTGTATCATGACTTAGTACCTGAGGGCCAGAGACAAACATTTACAGAGAGGTCTCGGTCACAGAGCACAAGTCAGGCATCTGCGTCTCAGGGATCAGTTGGGATGCCACCACATCCACCACAGGACAGGGAGGAGGATCATCACAACCACCAGCATGATTCTATTAGATGATTCTGTGACACACCTTTTTGTATTTTGAGATGAGATGTATATGTATATCAGCACCTAGGTGCATGGCGATGTATTTATTGATGACAGACATTGTACTTATTAACACTAATATATATATGTGTGTGTGTGTGTGTGACCAATGATTCTGATGATTCCATGTGTTGATTTTTATGATGTATGATGCTTATGCTTTATATGAGTATTGACATTGATGCTTGCAGGATGTGATGTTTTATGATTATGCATATACAAGATGAGATGTTTAGATGCAAGTTCCTAGATGTATGTTTATGCATTTGATGTATATGGTAGTATTTTTTATGTAATGTAATGGATGCATTTAATATGTTTCTGAATGTTTTATGATGCAATGTATGTAAATGCAATGAAAATGCAGGGATGATATGAAAAATGCAAGTATGCAGTGGATGCAACGGATGCAATAGGACTCATATTTTTGGTGTGTGTTACACTCAATTGATGAACCAAATAGACAAACTATAAAGGACTAGGCAAGGAAGGTTAGCATGACGGCAACTCAAAGTGTTAGTGCGATGGCGAGAAGACTGGACACGTAAAAAATATACAAGGTCAAAACCAAGCGATTAATTACAAGTGAGTATGTACAAATATTGTTGACGAGACTTGATTGGATCTTGATGTTTGATGCGTGCTATAGTGTTTGGAACACCAGGGAATAGGGTTTTGGGAATTATATGGATGCAAAGGATGAAGGGAACAAGATTTTGATAGATAATGGAACGGTCCACTATGTGTGACACCTGGTGCCAGGTTTTCATCACCCATACTTGTCCAAGGCGCCTGATTGCCAAGTTTTCATCATTGAACGAAATTTTCCTCTTTACTCTTCTTTTTTATATTTTTTATGTTTTTGATGTTGTCCAAGTGCCTGTTTGCCAGGTTTTTGCTGGGACAACCATTTTCATCTTCTTTTTCTGCTTTTTGTTAGATTTTTTACAACTGTTCTACATTATTTTTTTATTTTTTTCAGGACTTTTTATACTTTTATGGATTTTTTCAGATAACTGGAATGAATAACCAGTTGTCAGGCATAGAAGTGCCTGAGATGAATGATGTTGTTAGGATCATTTAGGGGTTCTCCTTTAGGAGTGGAGAGTTGATATTCCCCAGAACCAAAGCATGCAGTGACAATGTATGGGCCTTGCCAGGTAACCTCGAACTTACCTTTCTTTTCCCGATCAGTACCCACCTTCTGATTTTCCTTTAGCACAAAGTCCCCTACCTGGAACTGACGTGGGTGGACTTTCTTGTTATAGTTCCGCTTGAGTCTATTTTGATAGACAATCAGGAGATCATAGGCTTGCTGGCGCTTTTCATATAGTAGATCAAGCTGTGTGAGTCTTGCTACTCGGTAATCTTCATCATTGATTAGGCCTCTCAGTGATACTCGAAGGGATGGTAGTTCGACCTCAATTGGTAAGACAACTTCAGCACCGTAGACTAGGGAATATGGAGTGGTGCCTATAGGAGTACGATATGAAGTGCAATATGCCCAGAGGGTGGGGTTGATTTGGAGATGTCAGTCATGGCAAGTATCATTGACAACTTTCTTGAGGATTTTGAGAAGGATCTTATTAGTTGCCTCAGCTTGGCCGTTACCTTGAGGAAAATATGGGCTAGAGAAACAGTGATGGATATGGAGGCGAGCACACAAATCACTAACGTATTGATTTTCAAATGGTTTTCCATGATCTGTGAAGATAGTGGAGGGTATGTCGAAGCGGCAGATGATATGGTAGAGGATGAATTGTGATATCTAGACACATGTAGTGAGGGTGAGCGAAATTGCTTCAACCCACTTTGTAAAGTACTTCGTTGTTGTTATTATGTATTTGTGGCCTTCAAAAGAGAGGGGGGTAATATTACCAACGAGGTCAAAACCCCAACAAGAGAAAGGCCATGCGGTGCAATAGGCCAGATTTCCTGTGCAGCAGCATGGATCAAATTGGCATGTTGTTGACAAGGTAAGCATTTCTTAATGAACTCACAAGCATCATGTTCCATTGTAGGCCAATAGTACCCTGTTCATAAAAGTTTCTTAGCTAGGACCATGCCACTCGTATGGGCACCATAGATGCCAGCATGTACTTCTTGTAAAGCCTGGGCGGCCTCATTTTCATCTAAACATCTAGAGAGCACATTTTGATAGCCTCAACGATAAAGGGTGTTGGATAAAAGGGTGTAGCAGGAAGATCTATGAATAAATTTTTGGCGCTGGGTTTTGGTGAGATGAGGGGATATGGTGCCATTTTGTAGATAAGCCTGGATATTGTGGTACCATGGGGACTGGGGACCAACCAAGACACATACGCAATTCGATTCATTGTTCTCATAAGCGGGAGCATGAAGTTTCTCATCTAAGAATTTGTACTGCGTAGACTCACGAGGAATCTCTAAGAGGGAGTCGATTGTGGCCATTGCGTCAGGAGCCTTGTTCTGCAAGCGTTGGACTTGTGTTATCTGCAAGTGGAGGAAATGCTCTTTCATCTTGTCAACCATCTCCTTATATGGCAGCAGTTTGTTGTCTTTGGTTTGATACTCATCCAGGACTTGTTTGATGATGAGTTGGGAATCACCAAAGACATGTATATCGTCGATGTTCCATTCTATAGCCATACAGAGTCCTGCGACTAGTGCCTCATATTCTGCAATGTTGTTCGTACAAGGAAATTGCAATTTGAATGACATAGGGATGTATTCACCTTGCAGTGTGACAAAAAGTATTCCTGCCCCTGCACCATGGGTTGTGTAGGATCCATCAAAGTAGAGTTGCCAAGTGGCTTGCTCTTCTATCATGTACAAATGCTCATCTGGAAATTCAGTGATCATAGGATATGCGTCGACCAACGGTGCTTCTGCTAGCTGAT
The DNA here is from genome assembly GCA_018584345.1 of Thuja plicata. Taxonomy (NCBI): domain Eukaryota; kingdom Viridiplantae; phylum Streptophyta; class Pinopsida; order Cupressales; family Cupressaceae; genus Thuja; species Thuja plicata. The sequence goes on from MU224484.1 coordinate 1,693,804, forward strand.
CTGCAATGACTTATCCTTTAATGGCTTTTATGTCTACATATTGAATATCAAACTCGCTTAGCAGCATAACCCATTTCATCATTCGACCTGTGAGAGTAGTCTTAGAGAGTAGGTACTTGAGAGGGTCCACTTTTGAAATGAGTTTGGTTGTATGACTAAGCATGTAGTGGTGAAGTTTTTGAGTGGAAAAAACCACTGCCAGACATGCTTTTTCCATAGGGGAATAATTGAGCTCATAACCCACTAAGGTCTGACTGATGTAATAAATGGCTCTTTCTTTGCCTTCATTATCCAACTGTGCAAGGAGTGCCCCCAGTGTTGTTGTAGTAGAAGAAATATATAGGATGAACGATCGAGTAGGTACAGGTGGTACCAAGATGGGTGGATTAGCCAAATATTCTTTGATCTTTTCAAAACTTCTCTAACACTAAGGATCCCATTTGAAAGTGTTATCTTTTCACAGGAGATGATTGAATGGTTGAAACTTCTCTGCTAACTGAGAGATAAAACGGCGCATAGATTAGAACTTTCCTTGGAGGTTGCGCAATTGTCAGAGTGTTTTTGGTGGAGGCATTTCTATGATAGCTTGTACCTTTTTTGGATCTATTTCAATGCCTCTTCTGGATACGATGAATCCAAGGAGTTTTCCTGACGTGACCCCGAAGATACATTTATTAGGGTTGAGCATTAGGCCATAGTGTCCAATCCTGTTAAAGACCTATTCTAGAACATCTAGGTGATCTTCCCTTTTAACTGATTTAGCCAATATATCATCTACATAGTCCTCAATGATCTTGTGAATCATGTCATGGAAAATGACTATCATGGCCCTCTGATAGGTTGCCCCAACTTTCTTCAAACCAAATGGAATCATATTATAGCAGAAGGTGCCCCAGGGGGTTGTGAATGTTGTCTTGTGTTGATCTTCTTCTGCAATACAGATTTGATTATATCCTGAAAATCCATCCATGAGTGACAACATCTCATGTCCTATTGTTAGGTCCACTATCATGTCTATGTTTGGCAATGGGAAATCATCCTTGGGACATGCCTTGTTGAGATCTCGAAAGTCTGTACATATCTTGATTGATTTATCGAGTTTAGACACCGGCACCATATTGGAGATCTATTTAGAGTAGTCAATGGCGCGGATGATTTTGGCTCGGAATAGCTTCTCTAGTTCTGCTTTGACAAGTAGTGCTACCTCGGGGTGCATCTTTCAGAGCTTTTGTTTGACAGGTTTGATGTTCGGGTCCACTACTAGATGATGACCCACCAAGTTAGGGTCTAATCCCGACATGTGGGCATAAGACCATGAAAATTTGTCTACGGATTCTTGTAAGAGAGCAAAGAGAGTTGTTTCTTCTTCTTCTGTCAAGGAGGCTGCAATATAAGTGATGCAAGGATAGTCATCTGTACCCAGATTGATGGGTTTTGTTTCTTTGATGAGGATCGATGACTTTTCAAGCATGTAGTCATGGATTAGAAGAAGAGGAGAGTCTTCATCCTCTGGCGCCTCAGGGAGGTTTTCGCCATCAGATACGCCCTTTGTTTTTACTTTTTCTGATTAGATAGCGCCCCAGAGGGGTTTTTGCTAGGGGATCGATTTTTCTCTTTTTTATTTTTTTTTTAAATTCTACTTCATTTTTGCAGTTGAAGTCCTCTTCCCCAAACTATGCCTTTTGATCCAGTTTGTAGATATGTGTTGAATCTTGCCCCCAGTCATTGCTTTGTTCAATGGCTCCCATAAATCTTAGGAGTGTGTCCTCGCTTTGGAACTCGTCAACATGTACGACACTTGGTTGGTCCCAGTCTATGAGTTGGGGATGTAGGAGGGGAAGGTCAATGAAAGTAATGTAGAGTAGACAGAGGATAGAATTTCCCAAGAAGATGTCATCGTCGATATCGTCGTAGGCTTTCACAATTTTCTCTTCAGGGACATCTTCGAATTCAACGATTTGGCCCAGGGGTCTACAATGGGTATAATTGTTGTCATTAGTTCCCCCAGCCGTGGCAGAATCCATACCAAGGCCTAAGTGTTTTTCTCGTTTGGTGGGTACAATAGGGTCTTTCATTCCTTGCTCCTCAGCACCCAAGCCGCCGCCTTTATAGTTCCATTTTTCTGTAACCAGCTTGTGAGTTGAAGGGTATTTTCCTTTGAAATAATTGAGGAAACCAGTGTATGGGGGTGGCGGATCTTTATAAAGCCACCGATTGATGTCTGGTGCCATCTCTTGGCTAATCAAAATGCCATTTGAGATAAAAGTGGTAGGGCCCAATTGTTTTGTTTTTTGCTTTCTTTGATCTGTTATGTTCTTGTCCGGTCTCCCTTGGGTATGTGGATCAACTGGCAATGCTCTAACTCAGATAGGTTGTACTCGCCACAACCATGGTTGTTGATCTTGACCGTGGAAAGGGTGGAAGAGATGATTGTTTCGGGATCTGAATGGATTCAAGATGAACTGGCGATAGAGGTGCCAATATCAATCCCAGGACAGTGATTGGAATGTGCGAAGGAGATTTCCAATGCATTGCAGTATGCGAAGGGCTTGGGATCTGCGCGGATGGTGATTTCAGTGTCGTTATATGGGAATTTGATGCAATGATGGTAGGTGGATGGGACATCTTGCATAGAATGGATGCATGGGCGTTAGAGGAGGATGTTGAAGGGAAAGTCAAGATCAACAACGTGACATACCGTATCTTGGATAATAGGGCCCAATTTGATGGGCAATGAAATGGTGCCTTCAGAAGTGCATTCTATATTGTCATATGATTTAATTGTAATGACATCATTTGTTATATCTGCTTCAGTGCAACTCAACTGTTTGATGAATTTTAGAGTACACAGATTTAGGGTCGAACCATTATGTATCATAACTCGCTTGATGGCAAAATCTTTAACCATGATAGCGATACAGAGTAGAAGATTATGATCAGGTTCTTTTGAGGGTATGTCTGTTGGTTTAAAGGAGACTCCACAAGATGCAGACAAGTGGCTAACAAGGTTCTGGAATTCAGTGAGGTTGATGTTGCTGGGAACACATGATTCTTGTAGGGCTTTGTTGAGGATCTCTTGATAGGTGGGTGAGGTGTGGAGGGCATCCAGGATGGAAATTTGGACAGGAGTATTCCCTAGGTGTTCCAATAGGTTGTATTGTGTACCAGCAGACGGGGTGGTACTTGCACCTGTGACTATTATTCTATCTCGTCGAGTGGTGACTGCGCATTGGTTATCGACGCCCTTGACATGAATGACATTGATAGAGGACTGGACATGGGATATGGAGCCGATGAGATTATCATAGTTGATAGATGCATTTGTATAATCTTTTATGTTGGCATTGTCTCCTTGTTTACCCTTCCCCTGGTCGGAGGATTGAGCAGGATTACCAGGTCCTTTACCTGAGGTGTGTTCAGGAAATGCATTTTGATAGATTTGAAGGCCCACATTTGGCGATGGTTGGGAAGGAGAGTCCACTTCGATCTCTTTGCGATCAATGAGATCCTGGATGTAGTGTTTTAGCTTCATGCATTTGATGGTGGTGTGTCCCTTAACATGATGGTAATCATAGTACTCGTTGTCTTTATACCAGGCAGGCTTAGGTGTTGAGTCATCAAATGGTTGTGTTTTTGGGTACACGACTTAGTTGGCTTGGACCATTTTGTGGAAGATGACATCTATGGGTTCACCCAAGGGGTAAACGTGCATTGTGGTGCATTCGAAGCGTGAGACCTATACTATCCACGGGGGACTGATATGGCATTCGTCTTATTCACAGTTGATTGGTAGTTGGGTTGATATGATGTCCCTGGAGGGGGATAGATAGTCGCACCTTGAAGGCGTATATTTTGCTAGTATGTCGGTTGGTGATATGCAGGAGCGGGCTGTTGATACATGGGAGGGGGTTGAGGGTATACTGGCGGTGCTTGTTGATAAGTTTGGGTAGGTGCATTGGGATCGGCCACCATGACCTGAACCTGTTTGGTGTCAGTGGCTCTGTCATTTACTACGTTCTTGTTCTTCTTCTAGTATTGTGATCGATCATTATTATGTTTATCAGGATGGGATTCTTTTTAGTGCTTGATTGCACCGTCTTCTATGAGACCCCGTTCGAGATATGTGCCTTTGATCCTGGTGTCTTGATAAGTTTGGATACAATTCATGCACATATGATAGGCAAGCTTAGGATGGAGATTGCTGATAAAGATTTTGATGAGATGTTGTTCAGGGGGTTGATAGGACAACCTCATAGTAAGTCCTTGCCATCACTGAAGGTAATCGGTCAGACACTCTCCTCCTTTGTGTTTTGAATTACATAAATTGAGGAGGGAGAGTTCGTTCTCTATTTGTGCATGTATTGGGCCACAAACTTCTCAGATAATTTGGCGAAAGTAGAGACTATGCCATAGGGGATTTTGTAGAACCACTCGAGCAATCCCTCCTAAGCTTTTGGGAAAGAGTCTCATGAGGAAATTATCGCTATAGGCCACTTCTTGGCATGCCATGTAGAATTCTTTCACGTGGCTCACAAGATCTCCCTTCCCCCGATATTTATCAAATTTGGGTGTCTCAAAGTTCTTGGGGAAGGGTATTGCAGTGATAGATCGATCAAACAGGTAAGGACACACCTCTTCAAACTTTGATGTATTATCTTCGGTCCTTTCTTTTAGCTCTTTGAGAGCATTCTTCATTTCCTCCCTTTTGTGATTGATTTGTGGGGGAGGATTATTAACCCCGATTGTATTGGTTCCCTAGAACTGATATGGATCAAATGGCGAATATGGGGGATACTGTGGTATTTGATATGACGTTGTTGGTCAGCGTAGATGGGCGGTTGTAATAGAAGCTGCGGCTAAGGGGAATATTACGGTGGAGGAGGTGGCAGCGTTTAGGGTTGTTGTAACTGCTGGAAGTATGCTTGTATTTGTTGAGGCGTTGGATAAGTGGGTTGAGCCTGTTGCGCACCTACATATGGTGGAGGATAGGTGATCTGCGGTGGGATGCCCGTAGTGACTACAGAGAGGTAATTGGTGTTAATGGGAACACTGGGTTGCTGTGGTGGTGGAACAATTTGTGATGCGGCGGAAGATGGCATGGCTAGGTAGTTGGTGAAATTAGTTTATTACTATTGCGTTGGTTGGATGATAGTGTGTGTGTTAGTGAAAGGATCAGCAAGTTGTTGTAGTGATTATGTTGTGAAGGGAGTTGCCCCTTGCATTTGTGGTTGTGGTTGCAGGGTAGTTTGGATGATTGGTTGTGTAGTTGCGAAGGGGTTGGTTTTTTGTTGTAGTGCTTGGGATGTGAATGGGTTGGCATTTTGTTGCTGCTGCTGCTGTTGTTGTTGGGATTTATCATGGATATTTTGTTGTTGTTGGATTGGTTGTTGGATTGGTTGTTGTTGTTGGATAGGTTGGTGGATTGGTTGTTGTTGTTGGATTGGTTGCTGCTGTTGGATAGGTTGGATGGGAATTTGTGTTATGGTGAAGGGATTGGTAGATGTTTGTGGCATGGGAGGGTTTGGGTTAAACTGCATTTGAGGCAGACCTGTTGGCATAAGTTGTGGTTGTGTTGCTAGTAGAGTGCGGAAGGTAGACCCTTGCTGAAATAATGGTTGGCTATAGGCGTTGGTAGGTGGCATGCCTGTGTTGAAGTGTGTTTGTTGTTGTGGGTATGTGGTAGAAGAAAAAGACAGAATAGGCATGGAGATTTGGGCGCTTTGATGTTGCGAACTGGTTGTTGCATTTTGAATGGGCTGAGTGGAGATGGGTGGAATTGTGGTTTGTTGAGTGTTGACTAGTGGTGGTGGGAATTGTGCTACAAATGTTTGGAACGCTTGTGAAAGCGGAGCCGCTGTGGATTGAGGAGGTGCAGGTGCTTGCGTAGCGATACGAGGTATTGTTTGTGTTGCTAATGTTGGATCAGGAGGCAAGGCTCCTAAGGTAGATGAAGGTGTCGTGTGCATGATGTAGGGTGGGATGGAAGGTTGGACTACTTGTGTGAGAAGAGTTCCCACCTGTAGAGCTCGCTGAAGTGGACCAAAAACTTCGTTTCTAGTGGGACGATAACGTTCCCCTAGAAGTGCCATAGGTCGTGTGACATGTGTGGGTATAATCCAAGGTGGGAGTTGAAGTCCTTGTTGCTGAATGTCTAAGAGTACCCAACTACTATTACATCCACTCATGGCGTTCACCATGTGGACATGCCCTGGACGATTGATAAATGTCTATATGGTACTCATGGTGGGAGTCTCATTAGTATCTACCCAGACGTGATCAATTTGTTCATTAGGCTGAGGCGCATAGGTGACCATAGCATTAGTGTGGTCAATCGCAGGATTAGATGAACTAGCTACAAGATTAGGGTTCATGTCCTTCCTCTTCTTAGTGGCTCGTGTAATTGGAGGCATGAAATGATTAGCCTAAGGGGATATGAGATGCAATATGTAATGCAAGTAAGCTAAAGATGATGGTGTTAGGACTAGGATTTTAGATGATGCGTCTAGGATGATGAGTATGCTCCTAAGGACTAAGGATGACATGATGTATGAAAGGATTAAGGGTTTCTTTCCCTAGTGTAAGATCAAGTGGATGTGATTTTCTACCTAGGACAAACTTGTGGTCTTCGACAGACGGGATTCTCTGTCAATGTGAACTAACCTTTTCATCAAGATGATGAGGTTGCAAAGGCAAAGGGGATTATCCTAAACAATGCTTAGTTTAAGGACACTTAAGGATGGGGTTTTGATTAATATGTAGGTTCTAAGTAACTCAAAAGGGGATACAATACCAAGTGAGGGATGCGATTAGGGATGCTTTGGATGATGATTAGGATGATGCTAGGTTGACTAGAATTGGATTGGGTTATGCTGGATTATGCTAGGATGAGTGTGTGATGTGTTTCTAAGGATGACAACCTAAGGGGGGTCCTAAAAAGTGCAAGCTAAGTGATCCTAGGAAGAGGAGGAATGGTTGTTTGTTGTGGTAGACCAACTAGTCATATTGCTCAAATCTGACGAAAGCGGCGTTTAGATGATATTTACCCATGAAGCGAGCAACCTTGTTGTTGTATATCACTCTGTCAAATTTTTACCGTGTATGAATTTCTTGCTTAATGGAATCAACGATGTGTTGGTTATTGGTAGCCTCTCTGAAGGCATTATATTTTGTCATTAGTATACTTAGAAGAAAAACATGATCTGCACCATCGGTTTACTCTACACCGATAGACAGGGCACAACACTATCCGATGCCAAGGTTACCCGACAAACATTATTAAGTGTTACCCGATGACAAAACGGTAAATGATACCCCACAGTATAGCAAAGAGAGGAACCCAACAGATGCAGGGAACCCGATGAACAGTTCAGTCAAGGAACACCGATAGACTGCAAGTTCAAACCAACAACCAAGAACTGGCAGTCAGTTACATCCCACAAAAAGTGGATCTGACCTTCCACATCAAATAAATCACTGAAGTTGTATTTATAACTTCTTAATTTGCTTTTAAATCCATTATGTGCGGAGGAAACAATGTAATTGTTATTGTTTTAATTAGTTTTACTATTTTAAAACATGCAAACTAAAGATCAAAGTCAAGTTGTAAACCTTGGATCTGAGAGTTAACATTGTAATACGTGAATTCCAAGATAGGTCAAGTACTTGTATAAATAGGTGCTCAATCCATTGAGAATACAAGTTGTTCAAAAAGGAAGTAGCCATGCAGAGCAACTGAAGACCAGACAAAGAATTCATGTAGAAGAACACAAACAGATTCAAATCAGTTTTCAAGAACAGAACAAAGGCTACCGACAAGCAGAGAAAAGGTATTCATCAATCACTTAAGGTGATATTATTATTATAAAGGCTTTAATGGATCTGTAAATCAGCAATAGTAGATTGCATATAGTCAAGTCAACATTTGTACTCATTCTAACAAGTGTAGTACACTAATGAAATCCTTTCAAGAAAGGTGGGCTTAACCGTCCTATTGTAAATCTCATAACTAAGTGCACACTTAAATCAGTGTTGCTAAAGCTCTTAACAGACTAGATCTTAACGGGTCTCCACCTTAATACTCTTAATAGGGTAGATTATCATAAATGATTAAATTGTAAGCCTTAACTGGCTCCCTTCCATTCTGCAGATAGTGAAGTTTTGTGGGTGTCATCCCCACCGCAGTTTTTACTTCCTAACAGAAGTTTTCTGTGATACCATATCTTGTGTTATGTTTTTGTCAATTTCATGAATGTTTCTATGAATGATTGTAAACTATTAAATATTGTGAACAAACATTAGATACATAAAAAAGAATGACAGTAATGGTTGGTAAATCAGAATTGAATGATTACTAATGATAAATTGTGTAAGGTGCTAAAAGTTTTAGAGGTACTGATTCACCCCTCCTCTCTCAGTACTACTTCCATTAATTCCAACAATTAGTATCAGAGATGAGTATCTTCTTGAAAAGCTTAAAGGATTAAGAGCAAAGATCATACAATGGAGAAGTACAAACTTGATAAGAATATTGAGAACAAAAATCTTGAGATACAGATGTTCTATGAACAGTATAAAAAAGAAAGAATCAAGATGAGAGAGTTATTGGATGAAAGAAAAGGTATGGCTACCCAAAACAATGAAAAAGACTATCAAGAAGAAGAGATTCCATATTTCTTTGAAACTTCAGGATCAAATGCAAATAATACATCAGATACATCAGAAGAGAACATCACAAATCTATAGGAGATCAATCTACATCTGACAGAGCAAATAAAGATGCTGCAAATCGGTCAAGAGACCCAGATGGTAAGAATGATTGATGTGATGAGTTCTGCCAGACAAGCTGAAACAAAGAGAACACTTGATATTGATGATAGAAGGAAGATTTCAGAGAAACAACAGTAAAAAGAAATGGAAATTAAAAGACATGTTGAGCATCACCATGATCTCACAAATCAAATTATCCTTATGAGTCAAGAAGCAAATAGAATAAATGTGGAACTCATTGAGAGAATACTGATTATTGGTGAACTAAGAGAAGAAAATGAAAAACTAAAGCATGAGGTTAGAATTCAACAACATAATGATATTATCAAAAAAGTTGAAAGCAATAAAAAAATGGATGACTTTCTTGAGGGACAACGAAGAGTCAACAGCAACAATGATATATGCTTTACCAAAAATGGAGAATCATCAAATCCAAAGAATGTCTACGAAAAACCAAGACCAAGTAAACTAACATGCAAGCACTGTGGAAAGCGAGGGCACACATCAAATGCATGCAGAGGTAAAATGAAAGGTACTCCTAAATCTACACCTTCATCTTCATTCATAGGATTCTGTTATAAATGTAACAAGAAAGGACATAAGGCTTATGAATGCAAGAGCAAGATAGAAAATCCAAAGAAGGAAACCTACATGGACAAATATTGTCCTACATGCAAGATGAATGGGCACACATCTGAAGAATGTTGGAAAAAGAAAAGGCAAGCATGGAAGCCAAAAGGTAAAGAAGTTCCTTATCAGCCAAAGAGAATCGGTAATCAATATGTATGGGATTACAACACTTGGACAAACTGTACAGCATGTGATAGATATGGTCACATTGCTACAAACTGAATGAGAGCATGGACCAAAAGGTCTAGAGGCTGGTCAAACCCCGGAATGGCATGCTTATACTATCATAAAGTTGGTCATCTCAAGAAATATTGCAAAGACAAATTGACAGAAACAAGCACATATCCCAATGGTAACACCATTGAAGATATCTAGAGGGCAACAGACAAAATGTGGATAAAAGTTTCAAGCAATGATGAAGCTGGACCAAGCAATGCAAATGGTGACACCCCATCCAATGGATCCGGTGACACCACCAACCTCACTTGAGCTGAACAAGTATGGAACTACACTATACCAAGTTATATTTTGCAGCAGTTCCATTATATAAATTGATAGATATTCAAAATCTGCATGAACCAAAGATGCATTCTACTTTACTTATTACTAATCTAAGAATGCAACACCCTTGGTAAACACTTACCAAAAATAATCGGTGAACACAATAAAGAGTTATTTACGCTTACCTAGAATTGTCAGTCCACTAGTAAATATGGTAAACTGCCAATGTAACCCGATGACCGTCGGTAAAAAGGCAAAGTTCAAAAGTGGTCGTGTCAGAACATTGATATCCGTCGGTAAAATCAAAGTGGTTAAACAACTGCCCTAAGCATCATATCTTCACCGATGATGATTGGAAACATCCTCCCGATGAAACCCGTCTTCACGTCCCGACGAGTTGTTGAGCATTTATTGCAAAGACTTAGGTCAAAAAGTCTATAAATAGTCGACGGGACAACTTCATTTTTCACCTACGATTTGTAGAGAAAGCAGAGAGACATCAAAGCTATTAAAGAGAAAAAAGTAGAAGTGTCTACAGATCGATCCAGCACATAGAGAACAGATTTCTCATCACCATTGTGAATCAAAGTAAGTACCAAAGACACCGAAAGATCTATGTCACTGTTTTGTCAAGAAAAGCCCTAATTTCAAAGAAAACCCTAAGTACTTGAAAAGCAATGTCAACCACATCAAGAACTGCTAAGTTGAAGAATGAAAAGAAGAATGTGGTGAAACTAATCAAGAATAGCACGTGTAGAACCTAAATACAAGATCTGTCTAGAGATTGCATCGAATCCTGATGAAGCCAGCGCATTTTCAAAAATTCTGCCTAGGGTTTTTCTCATAGAAGACGTCTGGTCTTACATTCACTGTAAGATCACAGAGATAGGTGATCTAGAAATGGATGAAGCTTTTAAGAAGCTATGTGATGCCGAAGGAAAACTGAAAGAAGAACACAAACACTTAGAGGTCAAAGGGTTAACCAATGCCCTACATTTCCTGAGGGAATTCAAGACAGAATGGATTAAGCTAGTCTTGAGTAGGATGCATGACAACAAACTATGGCTAGACCAACCCAAGCAAATAACAAAGGATGTTCTTCATGCTATCACTGTTTATTCGATAACCGACAAGCCTAGGGCATACAAACATCCATCCATGAAAGAAGTTACAAAACTCACCAATGCAGAAGGAGACAACAGAGGTCTCAAAGTAAACACAATCATCGACAAAGAGTTAAAGTTTGGTGCATGTGTTATTGGTTACAAAAATTTTCAAGCTAGCAGAATGAACAGCATTTCTGCAACAGTAGCAAGCACAGCTTACAAGATTGTAACAAAGGGAATTTAGATGGATCTATGTGAGATCCTACTGAAACAACTTGATGAAAATATGATCAAAATCACGTCTGCAAAGAGCAACACGTGTAAGTTTGGACCACTTATCATGTGTATATTTTTCTATTTTCAAGAATACTTTCCTTCAGTAGGAAAAGTTGTATGGGACTCTACCAAATCAGTAACCCAACATATTAGTGAACTGATTAAGTCACTAGGAAACAACTGTGAGTCTGTCATGTCTGCATACTTCCTTGAGTTCAAGGAAAAGATGATGGAAAGAACTAGGATTCCTGAACAACTAGTTGAAATACACAAAGATGAGATATGTTTCATGGCAAACACAGACTTCACACATATCAAACCGGTTGTACCAAGAACAGCTTGGTTATCACCATTAGACTATGAGATCAATATTGATCAAGCAACAAGTGCAATTGAGGCACTGCTCAATGAGCCCATTGATAAGAAACAACCAAGTTTTGGAACATATGAGGAGGCCAAATCTAAGATAAAACATGACCTAGAAGTCAAGAAGACTATAAACAAGAAAGATAAAATGATTAAGAATCTCAAGAAGATTCTATTGGTCTCATAAGAAGAGTAGGATCAACAAGAGGAAACCGATGAACAGGGCACCATTAGTGAAGAACTAGAAGAAAGGAAATCAAATATAGAGGCTACGGAATCTGGCACACCTCCATCTCCACCTCCTGCAAAGAAGCAAAGAACTCAAAGTCAAATTGTTGCTACCGATACCACACCACTTAAGAAAGGTCAAGTAAGGACCTATATAAGGAAGTAGCCTGCAAAAAGAACAAGACAACAACCTGTCAAAACCACACCACCAAAGAAGAGAAAAAGGTTTGTTAGGACACAGGCTGACTTGGACGACACCAAAGATGATGAACCAGATGTAGTAAAGAAGAACTTCAGAAACCAAACGGTAGATGAAGCTGCCAA
>MU224484.1:1712971-1737807 GCA_018584345.1 Thuja plicata
CTTCATATCTATATTCCTCCATTCATTTTCTCCTATCGCTATCATTTTCCCCTTTGGTCTTGATCTAATAAAGAAAGAAAGAGTAAAACACGGTGCTATGAAGCCTCTTGACATGTCTACTCCTTTGGACTGCATTCTTTCCTGCTCTTGCATTACGCTTTTGTGACTTATCCTATGTTGGCATTCCATTGCTTGTCCAAATGTGCTTTACATGATGTTTCATTTTCCCTAGCTTGGGTACTCTTGAGGATTTTGCCTTTGAATCCAAAAGATCAGAATAAAATACAAGAAGCAGTCATAAAATCAATGATTAAAAACAAGTATACCCCTGCTGAATTTGTAAATCAAATACCTGAAGAACTAGGTAAAAGGGTATACCAACAGTAGTCATATGCCTTGCAAACAGAAAGAGAAGCAAGAGAAATAATTCTTGTGAGATTGATGCCTCCTGAATCCAAATTTAAAGAGATACAAGAATTACTAAAGAAACACTCAAGTTTGTAGCCAAAATAAGGGCTTACAAAGTACTAGAGAACAAGTTTATAGAACTGGATTCAATGACATAAACCAAATGGAGACATCTCCTCGATCTACTGATATAGTCAACAAGTGTTGAGAAGTAATTACTTCTCACAAACACACCTCACAGAGAGGAAGAGACAGATAATGCAAGTCCTCAGCATATTGCTCTGGACAATCAAGAAAGTGATGATGAGCCTATTAACTTAGATATAGGCATGGATGATAATATCCAAGATATCACTCACTATGATTCTGACAATGATCCAAAGAAGAAAGATGATGTGATATTTATCACACTTAAGGATCAACAAAACAATCAAGTAATGAAGACATTAGATGACAAGATAGTTGACATTGCTGATGAACAAATGCAGGACATGTCAATCATGCACCCAATAGTGCAAGACCCTACACAATATATACAGAAGGATGAGGATGTCACTACTGAAAAGGCACTAACCGACGAGTAGAACACCAATACTGACAAAGCCCAAGCCCCAACTCAAAGTAACATACTTGTCCTAATGAAGGCAATAAACATACTAGAGGGAAATGAGGGATCAAATGAAAAGGAAACAAGCACACCCAACGACAAGGGTGATGAAGAAGCCAAAGGGACAACAGATACTACTGCAGAGAAAGCTGCAACCGATGATCAGAAGAATGCATCCACTGATCAGAATGAAGAAAACACTCAAAAGGAAATAGGGGACAAGCCTTCAGACAAAGGTGAAGAAGGAAAGAAGGATGAGATTGAAAAGAAATCAGGAGCACATTCTGCAGAAACACCCAAGGTTAATGAAGAGACATCTTTACATAACCAATAGGTGCCCACAGAGCAGAAAACACAAGATACATCATCAACAAAACCTTCCCCAAGCAATTCAGAGCGAACAAATGAACTAGCTATGGTAGTTCATACATCTACATCTCCTCAAATCTCGAAGAAGAAGAAAGGAAAGAATAAAAATCCAGTGACTCTGGATGAAATTATTGAGATTCCAGTCTGTGATCCAAGAACATTGGATCTGACAACATTGACAAAATATGCAAAGCTTTGTGAGAGAAAAATCATTCAAGACAAGATGAAGAGAGCGGTAAAAGAGGCCAAGGTACTAGAAGTAGCAATGGAGATACTTCAACAAATTGTACAAGACATAGATATCGATCAACAAGCTCCGAGTATTGATCAACTGGTCATACTAACAGATGCAATAACATCTCAGAATATCGATGCTGAGAAGACAATGGAAAAGAGACTTGAAAAAAAGTATGAATTCAAGCTCGCAGAGAAAATAAGCCAAGAAGTTGCACTGAAAAAGGTCAAGCTATCTGAATTGGTAAGTACAATTGACCCAATTTTATCAGAAGTTGTTACCTTAATCAAGAAATTGTGCACTTCAGATCAACTCAATAAGGAGTATACCGACAAGATAGCAAATATAGATGTTGATCTTCAGTCCAGTGCACAAAATCTAGCCAACACAGAAGAAGCACTTAAATTGCACAATCAACAAATCATACAGGCTAGGAAACAGAGACAGGACATTCAATTTGCAGAGATGAAGTACAGCAATGAGGTCAATGAGCTCCAAGTTAAGCTCTTACCGACACTTACACTCCTGCAACAGAATATGACACAGGCAAGTACTCTAATTGCCACCCCTGAAATGTTTTTCCTAGACAGTATTTATGATATGCACGCCAGACTAGAGCTGCAACACATGGCACTAGAACAGTTGAAAGAACATTGGGAGAAACTAATGGAAGATATCAAAATTACCCATTCTAACGTATTTGACACATTGTAAGTTACACATTTTTGTCACAAGTTTGACATATTGTAAGTTGTATGTTTTTGTCATCAGTATCAAAGAAAGGGGGAATTTGATATGTACATCACCTCAGTTAAAATGAGGAAAGTATATGTATAGTAAACAAAAGGGGGAAATAATATACATAAGGAAATCAAATAGTATACATGTACATATTCATACACTGTACCGATGCACACAGTAAGGGAGAGTCATATTATGACAAGGATATAAATATGGTGTAATAATTTAAGTATTATACCCATATCATTTTTTGATACTAATGTCAAAGGGGGAGATTGAAGGCATTATATTTTTCCATTAGTATACTTAGAATAAAAACATGATCTACACAATCGGTTTACCCTACACCGACAGACAGGGCACTGCACTATCCGATGCCAAGATTCCCCGACAAACACTGTTAAGTGTTACCCAATGACAAAACGGTAAACGATACTCGACAGTACAGAAAAAAGAGGAACCCAACAGATACAGGGAACCCGATGAACAGTTCAGTCAAGGAACGTCGATAGACTGCAAGTTAAAACCAACAACCAAGAACCAACACTCAGTTACATCCCGCAAAAAGTGGATCTGACCTTCCACATCAAATAAATCACTGAAGTTGTATTTATAACTTCTTGATTTGCTTTTAAATTCATTATGTGCGGAGGAAGCAATGTAATTGTTATTGTTTTAATTAGTTTTACTGTTTTAAAACATGCAAACTAAAGATCAAGGTCAAGTTGTAAACCTTGGATCTGAGAGTTAACATTGTAATACGTGAATTCCAAGATAGGTCAAATACTTGTATAAATAGGTGCTCAATCCATTGAAAATACAAGTTGTTCAAAAAGGAAGTAGCCACGAAGAGCAACTGAAGACCAGACAGAGAATTCATGCAGAAGAACACAAATAGATTCAAATCAGTTTTCAAGAACAGAACAAAGGCTACCGACAAGCAGAGAAAAGGTATTCATCAATCACTTAAAGTGATATTATTATTGTAAAGGTTTTAATGGATCTGTAAATCAGCAATAGTAAATTGCATACAGTCTAGTCAACATTTGTATTCATTCTAACAAGTGTAGTACACTAATGAAATCCTTTCAAGAAAGGTGGGCTTAACTGTCCTATTGTAAATCTCATAACTGAGTGCACACTTAAATCAGTGTTGCTAAAGCTCTTAACAAAGTAGATCTTCACAGGTCTCCACCTTAATACTCTTAACAAGGTAGATCATCAGAAGTGATCAAATTGTAAGCCTTAACCGTCTCCCTTCCATTCTGTAGATAGTGAAGTTTTGTGGGTGTCATCCCCACCACAATTTTTACTTCCTAACAGGAGTTTTCTGCGATACCATATCTTGTGTTATGTGTTTGTCAATTTCATGAATGTTTCTATGATTGATTGTAAACTATTAAAGATTGTGAACAAACATTAGATACATAAGAAATAATGACGATAATGGTTGGTAAATCAGAATTGAATGATTACTAATGATAACTGTGTAAAGTGCTAAAAGTTTTGAAGGTATTGATTCACCCCTCCCCTCTCAGTACTACTTCCATTAATTTCAACACTCTCGGGTTGTATTCTTTTGTTCTCTGTACACAGGGGGTAACAAATTTTTCACCTTCTTGTGCTTCTTGGAATCGGTCATGTCCTATAAAAAGATTTGATTTTGGATGAGCAATTGAAGGTTTTTAGGACATATCTCATAAAAGATCAAATTTTGAAAATTCTGGCAAATTTTGAAGCTCACGGTAGTTTGTAAAAAAGGACGGTATTTTAATGATTTAACAAAAGCTTGATCTTTTTCTAATTTTCAATAGATTTGTTCCATGGAAAGAACCAATTTCAGCACAGTGAAATCAAAAAATAGCAGGCATGTGTCTTGAAAACAATCCGACAAGGGACAAAGCAACCTTGAAGGATACAAGCAAGTGACAAATTTGTTTGTTGGGTATTTCGTTCGTGTTTTGGATCTGTCAATGTTCTTCAAAAACTTCAAGCACAAGTCTACCTAAGGAATTGGCTTCGCATGAAATATTATAGGCTCATTGCTTGGCAGCCCTTCAGCTCACACAACAGTGTCACCTTCCGAAAGGGCGCCTGTGTTTTTGCCTTTTTCTAGGTATTGTTGTTGTGCTACGAAGATCTTTTTCGCAACACAATACCCTGGGACACATATGATGGAAATTTTCGGGGGAGATTCTTCACTCCCCTTGCACTATAATAAATCATTGTTCGTAGGTGAATCAGGTAGCTTCTATGCCTAGAGTGTTTAGTAAGGGTCTTTGTTCAATTGTATCCTCTATATCCACGTAAGCACGATTCAGGCGTATAGCCCCATAGAGCGTCTTGACAAAAGTGGTCATGTAAACGTGATTGAGACTGCAAGGCTGCACTTAAGTTAGACGAGAGCCGAGTATAAGCTCAAATGTCAATCGACTCCCAAGGCTTTAACTCCAAAGAGTAAATTTGATTAACGTGAGTTGGAGTGGTGTGGCTTACACCTCGTTCTCACGTGGGTCATTCCTAGGAGATTTTTCCCCCAACCAGAAGGCTCATCTAAAGGATTAACTTTGAAAAGCAATTGGATTGGCAACAAAAAGGAGTTTGGATATCTAATTTTCCCACAAGGGGAAAAGAGCATACTCTCCTATCCAGTATCATTTTCTCCACAAACACACAAGACAAGCTTAGATCATTCCCAAATATTTAATTGTTTAACACAAAGAAAATGCGTCTTGGTTTTTTATCTTCCCAAGAGGGAAGAGAGCATAATCCCCTAATACTTGCTTTGGATTGGACAAAAAGATCTTTCTAATTAGTCTAGGTGTCTAATAAAAATGATAACAAACACGATCGTTTGGTTGATTTAGATTGAGGAAACCTGTAAGGAAGATGTTAATAATCTTGGGAATTTGTGTCTTTTGCAAGCGGTGTTGCAACACAACTAGTTAGTAGTTTCTGAATGTTATCCTTTAGCAAGCATTGAAGACACAAAACCACTCAAAAAGTTGTTAGAAAATGATTGATAAAAGTCTGACAGAGCGCAGATGCTGGTTCAGGGCGCAGACGTTGATTCTGTGTTTTTTCCTCAAAAAAGACAGAAACAACAAAATAAACCAGAAAACACAGAGAACCAAAAAAATGCTATACCAGCGCAAACGCCGGTTTGTAAAACGCAGACATCGAACGGTGATTGGTCTGAACCGGCATTTTGGTGAAGACGCTGAAATGTGAACCAACGTTTGCGCAGACGCTGTTGTACCTGCAAGGCCAAAAACACAGCAAAAACAGCAAAACAAGTTGTTGTTCTTTCTCTCTTAGCTCTTAAATTGATCAGAAAAACTATCTTGAGATTGTTCAACCCTTAAAAACCAATGTATTTTAATGGTTTATCAAAAATTTATTCCCTTTAATAAAATTTTGACATTATAACTACTTATAAAACTGATTTCTGCTAAAAAACATAATGTTAAAACACCAAAAAGCAGTGGGAAACACAATAGAACTTGACAAACAAAAAGTTAGGTTTGTAAATCTCAAGCAAAGAAGTCTAAATCGGAGACGTCGATTCACAGCGCAAACGGTTTTTGGCACAGACGTCGAATGACAGTTCAGGAAGAACCGGTGTTTGCGCAGACGCCTCTCTGTAAATCGAAGACGTCAATCTGTGAGTTTGGCAAAAATGAGAGAAAGAGACAAGAAAATTAGAAGGTTTTTAGGGACATGGGTCCCATCGTGCATGCCAGAATGTGTACGAGGAAATCTTCAACCTGTTGGGAGCAAGCTAAAACATGAGAAGTTAGCAGGTTAGCACATATAATTCATGAAATAAATAAGAACCAACAAGAAATATCCATAACAACAGATTGAGCTAAAACAAGCTATTGCACCCTATAAGTTACTTGTTTGATTTGATCTTTTAAATTGGATGTGAATGTGCTCTCTCAAACACAAATGGAGTGGATCCTCAATGCAATGAAACTATGAATGCAAGATTGGAAACAAAGAAGAGATTCAAGAGCTAGTATGAGGAACTAGTCTCAAATTCTTCTCAAAGATGATATTCTAAACTATGAAAATGATATGCAAGATAATTGAAAGAAACTGTGATTCATTACCCATTAGCCTAACATGTAACTTATAAGTGATTTAAGCATACAAGCATGAAAACTAGAAATGAGCTTCTAAAACTAAAATAGCATAATAACAATGCAAAATGAGCGATGCCAATACAAGAGGAGAAGGCCTCTATTTATAGATTTTTGGGAGAGAAGAGGAGGGCTTGAATGAGATGGCACCTATGTGGCATCCACATAAGAGCCACATAAGGGACACATGGGCTTGGAAGTGATGGCCATTTTGGAGTCAAACATAGCATTAAATGTTTGAGTGGCTCAAGATATTCAAGTGGGGGACAAATATGTAGGAGTATTTAAAAGGAATGGTTGACCATTTGGAGAGAATTTTCACACATGTGTGAGCATTCTATTAAAATTAAAAAGGTTAGGAATCACCTTTTTAAGTAGGATTAGAGGATAATTAGGTGGGGAATTATGCTTAGGAAGTGAGGTGATGGGTGTAGAGTAGGAATAGGGTAGGCTTTAGAGTAGACCTCTAGATTGGATTAATAGGTCTCTAGGTAGGGTTTAGATTATAATTCAAATTAGATTTGTATAAATCCTAGCTTAGAAGAATTAGGGATATGGAGGATTTTTAATAAATATGAATTTATTAAAAATAGGGATTTTGTGAGGCAAATGTATTTAAATAAAATACATTAGGATAGTATTTAGATTATTGATAAATACTAGCAATGAAACTATTTAATTGATTAAATTAAATAGTTAGATGAACAAAAGGGAAATTAATATTAATAATAATATTAATATTTTTGGATGTCTACAATCACAAGAAACACACTTAAGTGGGATAGAAATGGTCCCAAAATGAGCACAAGTTAAGTGCTTAATTTTTGGGACGATACAATTACCTTATGTGCAACATGGTCCTAAAGTTTGTATCCTTTCACACTATGACTATAGTTAATGAAGATACATTTCATAGCCTTGTTCTCCAACTTTCTTCGCTTCTCCTTTGGTACATATGCATATGCCTCGTAGCCAAAAAATCTAAGATGTCTCAATGAAAGCTTATGACCAGACCATGCTTCCATAGGAATTTTAACAATAAGAGTTAATGTAGGAGGCATGTTAATCAAGTAGCAAGCAATGGCAATAGCTTCATCCCAAAACCTTTTTTCAAGGCCAGCACCACTCAACATAGTCCTAGCCTTCTCCATCAATGGCTTGTTCATCCTTTCTACAAATTCATTCTGCTATGGAGAATACAAATTTATCTTCTTCCTGTGAATGTCACAATCATACAAAATCTATCAAAATCATTAGAGAAAAATTCACCACCATTATCGGTTCTCAAACATTTTATTTTTCTTCTAGTTTGCAATACAACCATTGCTTTAGATTATTAAAATCAACTAAGAACATCATATTTACTCTTATAAAATGTCCTTCTACTACAATCATCAATAAATGAAACATAATATGTGGATTTTCCAATAGAAGGAACATCTACAATACCCACTACATAAAAATGAATAAGATCTAACACACCACAAGATTTATAAGAACTTGAGTAAAACTGAATGCAATTTTGTTTTCCATAAATACAATGCTCGCTGAAATCAAAGTCAAGATTATAATCATTCAAACCTTCAACAAGGTTTTCCTTTTCCAATGTCCTAAGACCCTTCTCTCCAATGCAGCCAAGTCTTTGGTGCCATAACATAGTCTTATCTACAGGTAACTTTGATTTAGAATAAAAAGCATTCTTAGGTACCCAAAACCCATTACCATCTATTGTAGGCAAAGCCCTCACCGTTTTCAATGAAGTGTCCACAAAGTTTGTCTTCACAGAAGTATTATTCCTCTCAACAATATATGCATCTAGCTTATACAAAGTGTCAATTTTGACACCTCTAGGAACCACCATAGCACCTCTTACCATTTTGCATGTTGCATCAAAAAAGACAACTTGCATACATGAATCTATCAGTTTTCTCACAAATAACAAATTTTATCTTATACTAGGGAGATGCTAAACACCATTGATATTTCTTATTCTAGCATTAAGAAACCCGAGTTTGACTTTACCATGCCCAAAAATATTTAAATGAGAGTTATCACTCAAGTACACCTTGCCTCCATCAAATTCTTCATATTTAGAAAACCAATCTCTATTAGACGTGATATGAAAAGTTTCAATTAAGTCAATCAACCATGCATCATCACATGCATGAGTGGCCAAAGTTGCAATGAAAATATCACCATCTTCCTTCTCAAACTCAAAATCATAGTCAAATCTCTTATTGTTTTTCTTCTCTTCTTTGCAATCCTTACGAACATGTACAAGCTTACCACAATTTAATAAAAATAACTTTAGACTTTCCAAAAGATTTGGATCTCCCTCTAAAATTGGATTTGTTATGCTTCTCATTCTTCTTGCCTTTTTCCTTAGCTCTTCCATGGGTAGCTAGGGCTTCCTTGGAACTAATGGATACCTTCCTCCTCATCTCTTCAGAAAGCAAAGAATCCACTACATTTTCCATCCTCAAAATGATAGAAGTACTACCAATGGTCAATAACAAGCGAATGTCACAAATCAGGCAAAGAACAAAGCATGATCTGACATTTCTCTTCCTCATCCATCTTGACACCAATGGATACCAACTGAGCCACCAACATATTGAATGCTTCCAAGTGGTATGTTATTTTTCCACCCTTCTCCATTCTCAATGAATATAGTTTCTTCCTCAAGAAAATCTTATTTACTAAAGATTTCGCCCGATACTTTTTACCAAGCTTCTTCCATAGGCTCTTTGCAGATGACTCTTCATGGTCATTGATTAAAACAAAATCTACAAGTCATAATTAGATTAGACCCTTGGCTTTATGGTCCATAATAACATATTTAGCAGCCTCATCTGGATCTATAGGTTTCATGGCAATCTCATCAATAGCATACCACAGATCTCAATCTATTAGCAGATCCTCCATCTTGAGCTTCCACATTTCAAAAGTATTTCTAGAAAATTTCTCCACCTCTATTCTCCCTAACGAACTAGCCATCTAAAATTCCTACAAGAAGATCACAAAGTATCTTCTACACAAGCTCTCACTCAAATTTGGATTAGTTGAAAAAACCCAACAACCCGCAATTGAACCCAATAGGTGATCAGGCTCTGATACCACTTGTAAGGAAGTTAAGTAGCGGAACAACTTCCTATACTAACCAAGTAAGGGGAGAATAATGTAAAATAAAAATCTTAGTTTTTTTTCATAGTTACAGAAACTTAATAGAAATAAACATAAGGATAAATAACATTCCTGCGACAACACAAAATCTGCGTGGGGAACTCTTTTAGGAAAAAACCCCCACATTCCAAAAGCAAGCCAATATATTATTCAACAATCAAAAATAGATTACTACATACTCGTAGAGAAAGATTCTTTTAGGAGTATCACCAACGAGAGATCCAGAGGTATCTAGAAAGCTATAAGACTCTTACACACAACCTTCATTTCACGCACATACTATATAGGAGATACAATACAAGAAATCATCAAATGGTATTAAAAAACCATGGTCTAAAACCACCAAATATAATATGGTTGATGATGTGTCAATATACACACCAACACATGTAACTCCCCTTTACAACACTTATATGTTGGACACATTTTTACATTTTCTATTTTAGGAGACCCAACTTCCAGAAACTATAACTTTTGAGTCGTGTACCCAATTTCCTATTATTTCTACTTTTTAAAAACCTCTCGAAGCGCTCTAAAGTTCGGATAGTGTAGTTTCATCCCATATGAATTTTGACCCCTTTTGAAGCCTCTAAGGCATTCAAAATTGAGTTGTAAGATTCTACAAGGTTGAGACACATTTTCCCAACACCTAACATCTCACTGAGCCACATGTCATCCTTGTGTACTCTCTTCTCCTATTGCCTTGCCTATATAAGAAGGTACATGTACATTACATCCATCATCTATTGTATTATAGATTCTTGGTGAGAATACAACTTATTTTTGTCATATTATTTATCTCTTACTATTGTTCTTTCAATTGCCTCTAGATCTTGGGTGACTGCCTCTAGATCTTGGGTGACTACCTCTATAGCCAAATCTTACAATGTCAAAGGAAAAATATTCAAGGTACCATATTAGGTGGCAAAACATGAAGATGGCAGAAAACTTAAAGGGACTCGTCTTAATTTAAGTTTGTAAGGTAAGGTTTAGAAAATATAAAGGTGGGATTTTAAGATAAGATAGGGTTATGCACAATATCTAATAGTTTATTAAGGGGATGAATTAAAGAGAAATTAAAAGAAAACTTTAGCATAAAAAATAAAGAAAAAATCAAATAAAATTTGACAAATAGAAACTCTAAACAAGACATGTGGAGTAAAATGGAAAAAAGGATATAGATGACTAGAAATAAGAAATGGAAACATCACAAAAATACACAAATTAATTAATTATAATATAGACTAAAAAAATGTAATAATATATAATTATAAGATATATAAATATATTTAATTAAAAAATCAACAAATAAAACAATCATATATAAGGATTTTTATATCAAATAGACATGATCGTATTAGCGATTTGCTATAGAACACGGGTGTCAAGTCGAAACCTCTTTGAATGGGACCAAGTATTGGAGGGTATCCATGTGAACAAGTTTTATATCAAACACTTGTACTTTTTTTTAGCTCATTAAACATGGGAGGATGCCTTATGTTGGATTTGTCTTTTATTGAGACCAAAGGTTGAAGGATACCCATGAGAGTAGGTTTTATGTCAAACTCAAGTAATTATTTTAGCTAGTTTATGTTAGATTATGTTTAATATTTTACTCATAAAATTATTTTAGCTATTTGATATAGGAGAATGAAAATTACATTGAAAGTTGAGATAAGGGTTTAAGGTTATTCATGGCATTGCTCATTACTACAAGGATTGGACACTAGTCAATTTGGCAAGTAATTGCCACCATTTGAATTTTTTATTTTTTATTTTTTATTTTTTTCTTGTTCTCATATTTTTTAGTCTAATGAGGGAGGTAGGAGATTTCTAGGATAACTACGTTGATCAAATAAAAATGATCTTTTTTAAAAATTTATTTTTAATTATGAAAGTCCATGTTTAAATCATTGTTTTGATTGTATAAGTAGGGAAAGGGCCCTAATCTCAATTATAGCACGATAATTCAAAACATCAACTATGAGAAATAAAAACCAACAACATAAATTAGCTATTATAACCAACCCCAATAGAAGTTTCCCTATACAATCGAAACCAACTAAGAACAAAAATTAACCATCATTGGACCATCATGTATTTAAAACATAAAATAGAAATATCAACATACTTATTAAAACTAGTATTAACCAAACACTCTAGCCTAAAAAATATTTTAGGAGATAACCATTCCATACTTTAACAAATAGAAGCCATATCCAGACTATAAAAAAATGCCATGCAAGCCACACCATACTAAGGTGCAACAAAAGGAATAAAAAAAAGAACTTAAATCTTGGGGCAAGAGATAGTTCCCTAGTAATTATATTTCAGCTCTAGTGGGTTCTCTTTCCAAACTTCATTTGGCTCGTTGCAATTTGTTGTGTCTTCCATCTTGTCCTCGTTGATCCCTACATTCTTTCTGAGCTTTTTTTTTTATCTTAGACCAACTAGTCATTGTACACATCATAGCCTTTGACATAATCCTGCCAATGATAGTTGTAATGTAATGTCCACTTTTTGGAGTAGGATTTAATAATAAATAATAATGATAGAATTAAAATGGAAAAGAATTTAAAAAATTAAATTATAAATATAAAGATTAAAATTAAACATAACCATAACTAAAATTTAGTTAAGTTTAAAATAAATAGTCAAAAGACATGAAATGAAAAGTTGTGACCCCCTCAAACATGAGATATAAAAGGGAGAAGATAACTTCATTTAGAAATAGAGGGAAGGATGAAGGAAGGAAGAAATAAAGAATGGAGGATGTGAATCTTTCATTGGTTGAATTGAATCGTGATCATGTACAATCATGTTTACAATCTCAATGTTCTACCTAACTTTTACCTTGAATACTGTAAAAGCTTTTTATTCTCAGCGTCTAGATTCAATGTATCCGATCTGAATTATTATGTCGTCTCTGATATTACTCGGTAATATGCTCTGCTCTTTCTCAGTGGCATAACGTCTTCTTGGTTACTAACTTTGCTCGGTGACTCTGTGACTAACTTTGATCGGTAACTGTCGCCGCTTCTCGATAATTGTCATTGCTCGGTGACTTATTGTTCTTTTCTCAACTCGGTGTTTGTCATTGTTCGGTGCTTGATGTCTATGATTCTTTTCTTTACCGACTATTTGCCTTGGTGTATTTTATCTTTTACCGACTAGCTCCTTTGACTAACATGACTTTGACAAAACTAATGACAAAAAAATAACTCGGGTAGGAGTAACAAGTTGTCACGGTTCTGACTTCAATAATAGCAACTTTACGATTATGCATAGGAGGCAAGGATCTCGGAATCCTAGAAACAATTTCATTCTTATCCAAAGTTCCACCAGCGTGTTTGATTGCACAAACAAGTTTGGTGGTCTTATTCACATAGGTAGTAATATTCTCATCCTCAATGATTCATATTTTCCTTTCAGACTTTGTAACGATTCATAAATTCATCTCCTTCATAAAATGTCTCCAACTTTGTCCATACCTCATGTGTAGTTTCCAATCCTAAAATCTTTGTGTATTCAACAACTGATAAGGCACTCTTCACGGCTTCTTTTGCTCACATATTATATTAGAATTCTTTCTTTACATCTATAGTCGTAGTAGATAGATCAATAGGATGCTTGTAATCTTTTTTTGTAACAGTCCAATGTTCTTCACTTAGACATCACAAGTGTGTGATCATTCTATATAGTATAATTTGTTCCATCAAATCTCGGACTCTCCTTAAAGATCGACATCCTGAATCTCCTCAAGCGGTTAAGTTTTTCAAAGAGGACACTAGCTCTGATACCAATTGTTAGAATAAATGTAGCACACACAACTGAGAGGGGGGTGAATCCGTTGTGACAAAAAACTCAAGACCTTTAACCAAATTACCAACTTAATCTCAAATCTGAAAGATAAACATGAATGCAGGAACATACCACAGTAATCAACACATAACACTGGGATTTTAATGTGGAAACCTTGTTAGGGGAAAAACCATAGTGGGAATCAAAACCACAAGATGAATGTACTCTGTTAAAAGCACTATACCATGTTAGAAGTATTACAAATGGGAATGCACATGCATTCAGGAATTTTGCCTAGAGCTCACTGCTCAAATACAACAAGGATCTCAATCTCAAGGAAGGTTCATTGCCTTACATCAATCTCTGATCTCAAATAATAAAGGACATACAGTCCAAACTCAAGAACTGGCAAAACAACATCTCAGATATGCCAATACAATTCTAATGAAGTACATTAAATCTCTACCTTAACGGAAGATTCCACTCATACCTATTCTCTTCAGCATCTTATACACTCTCGCGCATCCTCTCATATTTTCACAATTACAAATGGTTACATATTTATACACATTACAACAATTTATCTCAACTAGGTTGGTCAGGGACCTAATTACAAAACATTAATTCAATTCAGCTCAATACACAATGTGGTTCGTTGAATGTCAGCTAAGACATAACAATGACCCATAACAACATCATCAAACATGCTCCAAATCCATAAATCATGCCATGATCCATCGCAACACGCTACGCTACCAAGTCGGCCAAGAACAATAATAACAACACGTTACATGAAAAAAATTCAAACTCGATCACATAATCCAATGCGATCTAGCAACGCAAATAGGACACGATCAAGAAACATCAACAAGCAACATGAAATACCACAACATCAATAGGAACAACTTTGTCTCATAAATCAAACTTATCTCTACATTTTTCATCAAGAACACTAAACCATAACCACTATCATAAAAGAATAATAGCTTGTTAGCATCCATATCATGAACCACTCGAGTTGAGGACAAACATCCATGTCCTGAACTCACCACCAGATTAGCAACAAAGAATATTGAGAAACCAATCTACACTGATCCAATAACTTAAACACGTACAGTCTCTGACAAAATAATCAAAATAGTAGTCTCTAATAAATCCAAAAGAAGCTCACCCAAATCAACATTTGAACCTTTGTAAGTTGACATTTATCAACTATAGATATCAATGAAACTTTGTGTAAATTCACAACATTTGATATTCAATATCGTAGTCATACCACAAAAACCATCTCACTGAACAAACTAGGAACATTGTCTTCAACAGTAGGAATATGTTGACATCAATGACAAAACATTATTGCCAACATATATATGCATAATCTGAACAATATCTCAACAGAATGATCATGAAAAATGCGCCATTCATTGTTGCAAGTCATTTGAATCATACCACAATCAATGAATTCTTGAATTTTAAACTTCAAATCATAACATTTATTAGTCTTATGGCCATGAATTTGATGAAACATACAAATGGAAGAATTGTCTTGTTTGATTTTTCTATTTTTGTGTTTGTTTTTCAAAGGAAGAGTAATAAAGTTTTCCTTAAGAAGCTCAAACAAAATAGTCTCTTGCTGTGAGGACAGATTAGGAGAAGATTGTATGGATTGATTGGGCAAATGGGAAGAATGGAAACCTAATTTTTTTTAACAACAATGCTCATCAGGAAGGTTTGATGTGTCAATAAGATAAGAATCTCTTTTAGGTGGAATGGAATTGAAATCTAAAGAGGGCTAATCAATATCCACACATTCATCAAATGGAGTTGGTCAATTCTCAAATTCAAGGGTCTTATTCTTTCTATGGAATATTGGTGTGAAATCTAAAGTTCCCCAATCATCATCTTGAAGAGTTGAAGGTCTGCCTATTTGTATTAGAGAAAGAAGTGAAGGAAATGGAGATTGAATAGAGTCAATTTGATTAGGCTCCTTATGTTCTAAAGTTGGGTTTATAGAAGCAAAGTCATCAAGGATATTATCCTCTTGAGTATTGTTGTAGATGTATAGGACTGCATGATATTCGAGTTCCAAAGCACTTTGTACAACAATCCATGATTTTTGTTCAGAGGTATCTTGAACGCATTGAATTGATTTGGTTCATTAAGCTCAAAGGAAAGGAAAAAGCATCAATGGTGTTACGCTCTACTTCTAAGGTATGTTTAGGAGAAAGACAAACATGGTTAATCAAGGCCTTATCTATATGAGGAATGTCAATAAAAGTCTTAGGAAGTGGTTTATCATTAGGAGAAATAGTCATATTACCATCATCTTATACCAAATGATCCTTATAAGGAAGAAACATTATAGAAGAAATATCATCATTCTTATTGAAGACCTCTTTGGTAAGAGGGAGATCTTTACAAGGAATGGTGGTAATAAAAATGTCCTTAGGGTTGGGATAAATTTTAGAAGGGTGAACATCATAGGAAGGAAGAACTAAAATGTCATCGTATGCATGAAATGAAACATCTTGAAGATCATGAAGGAAACTTGAAATTGAACAAGCAAATGAAGAGAACAATTCCATTGAAAATGAAATGCAATAAATATGGATGAAATTTTTTATTTCTTTTCTTGATTATTTGGACAAAATGCAATGCAATGCAATCTAAGAATCAACTAGATCTATGAAACAAGATGCAATTTGTTAGTTTTGTCTTTTTAACAATGCAAATATATGCAATTGAGTAAAGAAAATCTAAACACCAAATGAAAGGTAGAAGATAGAGATCTAGATACATAAAATATAACAAAATAGCAATCAACACAATGCATACAAAGTAGATCTAAATGCAAAAAAAAAAAGGATCTAACACAAAAATCAGAATGGAAATGTTATAAGTTGGGTTCACCAAAATGTAACACAAGACATGGAAAACACCTATGCTATGTAGGAAGATCATTCACCAAATCCTATGGATGAGAGGGATATCCTATGTTACATTAGGAACACCCCCAAAGGTTTCACCTACAAACCCAAATCATATTAGCAAATCCCGAATAGGATGAAGGGATGTTAATGCTAGATCTAGATTTGAAGATGAATTATTGGGGATTGAATTCCTTTTATGTTAAGATGTGTATGATATGTAAAATGATATGCACGACTATGAATGGAGTGAAAACTATGATAAATAAAATAATAAATAACTGAATATGATATCAGATCTAATGTATAAAAGGAATTGCAAGATGAAAAGAAGAATGAACTCACCTTGAAAGTTGGGAGAGGAGGAACAAACTTCAAATTTTGAAATGACTATCATAGACCTGCCGGAATCAGGAAGTATTTTGGATCTAAAACCCTAACGTGTGTATCTTCTAAAAGTCAAATTTGCAAATCCTCAAGACAATGGCGACTCAAGTCGACCTAATCCCACAAATTCAGCCTTGTCCTAGTGACTCAAAAGATGATGAAATCTAAAGTAGATCAGTTATTGGCTCAGTATCTTTGAAATTCCGAATCCAAAACTCTGAAAACTTGTTCCTCCACACAATGAAAAGAGTAAAAGGTTGTGGATAGGGGTTTTTCTTAGTCAAGCTCCTATATATGAATTAACCTTGAAATTAAATAGATGCAATTGAAAGAATGTTGTCATGTAGCAAAGATTAGATCTAAACAATAGAGTATAGCATACCATATAGATGTAAATGTTCTTATAATGTGATCAAGTATGTTGATGTAATAACTTTGACTCCACACAAAAACCAAAAGGAAATCATGCAAGACAAAACCTCATGTAGTAGATGTTGTAATTCACCTCAATGTTGAATTGAAGAAAAGAAAGAAGAGGAAGATTTGATGTAAGGATGTATATCTCCTTCCTTGATTGCAAACTTATTTACTTGACTTCCAATGGGGAAAAGAAGCTATATCTATGGAAGAAAATGTCTTGAATGCATGATGGAAATGGTGGAATGAAGACTTGAAATGCTTGATAGATTCCTTGCACTTGGATGCTTGATGGGATTGAATGCTTGATAATGAATGCCTTCAATAGATGCTTACTTGCACTTGATTGTCTTCAATGCACAATACTTTTCTTAGTAGAATCATGATGTAAAAATGAGAGGAAGAGACCTCCTTTTATACAAATTTTAGGACTCATATTTTTCAAGGTCGACCATGATTAAGCACCTAGAAGAAACAACCCCACATAGGGCCTAGAGCCCAGTAAATGAAAAAAAAAGCCCTAGGACAAGGCCGACCTGAGTTGGCCTAGTCCAGGACAAGGCCTTGTCCAAGCAGACTTTTTTAAAGCTAGCCCGAGGACCTGGGGTTGTGTCCTAAGAGAGAGATCTGAAATCCTTAGTTTGTCAAGAAATCAGGACAAATCACGAGATGTAAAATGCATGTAAAAGGACCTAGGAGGGAAATGAATTATGAATGGATTGAAAAATAGAAAAATATGCATAGAAATTGGAGCCAACCTCATGTTTGAAGGAGGACCTATATTTGAACTAATCATGCATTTAGGTGTAATATGAGGTCCTACCATAAGAAACACACTAAAGTGGGCTAGAAATGGTCCCAAAATGAGCACAAGTTAAGTGTTTAATTTTTAGGATAGTACAATTACCTTCTGTGCAATAGGATCCTAATGCTTGTATCCTTTCACACTATGACTATAGTCGATGAAGATACATTTCAAAGCTTGTTTTCCAACTTATACATTTAAATAGCTATAATTGAAAAAATGTTGTCATGTAGCAAAGATTAGATCTAAACAATAGAGTATAGCATACCATATAGATGTAATTGTTCTTATAATGTGATCAAGTATGTTGATGTAATAACTTTGACTCCACACAAAAACCAAAAGAAAATCATGCAAGACAAAACCTCATGTAGTAGATGTTGTAATTCACCTCAATGTTGAATTGAAGAAAAGAAAGAAGAGGAAGATTTGATGTAAGGATGTATATCTCCTTCCTTGATTGCAAACTTATTTACTTGACTTCCAATGGGGAAAAGAAGCTATATCTATGGAAGAAAATGTCTTGAATGCATGATGGAAATGGTGGAATGAAGACTTGAAATGCTTGATAGATTCCTTGCACTTGGATGCTTGATGGGATTGAATGCTTGATAATGAATGCCTTCAATAGATGCTTACTTGCACTTGAATGTCTTGAATGCACAATACTTTTCTCAGTAGAAGCATGATGTAAAAATGAGAGGAAGAGACCTCATTTTATACAAATTTTAGGACTCATATTTTTCAAGGCTGGCCCCGATTAAGCACCTAGGAGAAACAACCCCGCATAGGGCCTAGAGCCCACTAAATGAAAAAAAAAATCCCTAGGACAAGGCCGACCTGAGTTGGCCTAGTCCAGGAGAAGGCCTTGTCCAAGCATACTTTTTTACAGCTAACCCGGGGACCTGGGGTTGTGTCCAAAGAGAGAGATCTGAAATCCTTAGTTTGTCAAGAAATCAGGACAAATGACGAGATGTAAAATGCATGTAAAATGACCTAGGAGGGAAATGAATTATGAATGGATTGAAAAATAGAAAAATATGCATAGAAATTGGAGCCAACCTCATGTTTGAAGGAGGACCTATATTTGAATTAATTATGCATTTAGGTGTAATATGAGGTCCTACCATAAGGAACGCACTAAAGTGGGCTAGAAATGGTCCCAAAATGAGCACAAGTTAAGTGTTCAATTTTTAGGACAATACAATTACCTTCTGTGCAATATGGTCCTAAAGCTTGTATCCTTTCACACTATGACTATAGTCGATGAAGATACATTTCATAGCTTGTTTTCCAACTTTGTCAGTTTCTCCTTTGGTACATATGCATATGCCTCATAGCCAAAAACTCTAAGATGTCTCAATGAAGGCTTATGACCAGACCATGCTTCCATAGGCATTTTATCAATAAGAGTTGATGTAGGAGGCATGTTAATAAGGTAGCAAGCAATGTTAACAACTTCATCCCAAAACATTTGTTCAAAGCCAGCACCACTCAACATACTCCTAGCCTTCTCCATCAATGTCTTGTTCATCCTTTCTATAGCTTTATTCTTCTAAGGAGAATACAAAGTTATCTTCTTCCTATGAATATCACAATCTTTACAAAATCTATCAAAATCATTAGAGAAAAATTCACCACCATTATCAGCTCTCAAACATTTTATTTTTCTTCTAGTTTGCAATTCAACCCTTGCTTTAAATTCTTTAAATTGACTAAAACCATCATATTTACTCTTTATAAAATATACTTATGTCCTACTATAATCAACAATAAATGAAACATAATATGTAGATTTTCCAATGGAAGGAACATCTACAATACCAACCACATAAAAATGAATAAGATCTAACATACCACAAGATTTATAAGAACTTAAGTAAAACTGAACGCAATTTTGTTTTCATAAATGCAATGTTCGCATAAATCAAAGTCAAGATTACAATCATTCAAATCTTCAACAAGGTTTCTATTTTTCAAGGTCCTGAGACCCTTCTCTCTGATGTGGACAGGTCCTTTGGTGCCATAACATAGTCTTATTTGTTGATTCAGAAGAAAAAACACTCTTAGGTACCCAAACCCATTACCACCTATTGTAGCTGAAGCCCTCATCCTTTTCAATGAAGTGTCCACATTTTTTGTCTTCACAAAAGTACTATCCACTCAACAGTATATGCATCTATCTAATACAAAGTGTCAATTCTGACACCTCTAGCAACCACCATAGCACCTCTTACCATTTTGCATGTTGCATCAAAAAAGAGTATCTGCATACATGAATCTACCAATTTGCTCACAGATAAAAAAAATTCATCTTATACTAGGGATTGCTAAACACCACTGATATTTCTTATTCTAGCATCAAGAAACCCGATTTTGACTTTAACATGGCCAACAATAATTAAATGAGAGTTATCACTCAAGCACACCTTACCTCCATCAAATTCTTCATATTCAAGAAACCAATCTCTATTAGAGGTCATATGAAAATATACAACTAAGTCAATCAACCATGCATCATCACATGCATGAGTGGCCAAAGTTGCAATGAATGCATCACCATCTTCCTTCTCGGACCTAGAATCATAATCAAATTTCTTCTTATTCTTTTTCTTCTCTTCTTTGCAATCCTTATGAGCATGTCTAGGCTTACCACAATTCTAGCAAATAACTTTAGACTTTCCAAAAGATTTGGATCTCCCTCTGGATTTGGATTTGTTACACTTCTCATTCTTCTTGCCTTTTTCCTTAGCTCTTCCACAAGTAGCTAGGGCTTCCTTGGCACTGATGGATACCTTCCTCCTCATCTCTTTAGAAGACAAAGAACCCATTTCATTTTCCATCCTCATAATGACAGAAGTACTGCTCATGGTCATAACAAGCGAATGTCACAAATCAAGCAAAGAACAAAGAAGGATCTGACATTTCTCTTCCTCATCCATCTTGACACCAACAAATACCAACTAAGCCATTGGAACATATTGAATGCTTCCAAGTGGTATGTAATTTGTCCACCCTTCTCCATTCTCAAGGAATATAGTTTCTTCCTCAAGAAATATTATTTACTAAATATTTTGCCTGATACATTTCACCAAGCTTCTTCCACAACTCTTTGCAGAGGACTCTTCATGGACATTGATTAAAAAAAAATCTACAATGAATAATCAGATTAGACCCTTGGTTTTATGGTCCATAATAACATATTTAGCAGCCTCATCCAGATCTATAGGTTTCATGACAATCTCATCAATAGCCTCCCACATATCTCAATCTATTAGCAGATCCTCCATCTTGAGCTTCCACATTTCAAAAGTATTTCTAGAACATTTCTCCACCTCTATCCTCCCTAACGAACTAGTCATCTGAAATTCCTACAAGAAGATCAGAAAGTATCTTCTACACAAGCTCTCACTCAAATTTGGATTAGTTCAAAAAACACAACAACCTACAATTGAAACCAATAGGCGATCAAGCTCTTATACCACTTGTAAGGAAGTTAAGTAGCAGAACAACTTCCTATACTAACCAGGTAAGGGGAGAATAATGTAAAAAAAAATCTTAGTTTTTTTTTCACAGTTACAAAAACTTAACAGAAATAAACATAAGGATAAATAACATTCATGTCACAACACAAAATCTGCTTCGGGAACTCTTTCAGGAGAAAAACCCCACACTCCAAAAGCAAGCCAATATATTATTCAACAATCAAAAATAGATTACAACATACTTGCAGAGAGATTCTTTTAGGAGTATCACTAACAAGAGATCCAGGCATATCTAGAAAGCTATAAGACTCTTAAACAACCTTGATTTCACGCACCTACTATATAGGAGATACAATACAAGAAATCATCAAACGGTATTACAAACCCATGGGCTAAAACCACCAAATACAAGATGGTTGATGATGTGTCAATACACACACTAACACATGTAACTCCCCTTTACAGCTCACTTACATGTTGGACACATTTTTACATTTCCAATTTTAGGAGACCCAACTTCTCCAACTTCCATAAACTATAACTTTTGAGTTCTGTACCCGATTTTTTTCTATTATTTATACTTTTTAGAAACCTCTCAAAACGCTCTACAACTGAGATAGTGTAGTGCCATCCCATATGAGTTCGAAGTTTCTACAAGATTGAGACACATTTTCCCCACCTAACATCTCACTGAGCCACTTGTCATCCTTGTGTACTCTCTTCTCCTATTTTTGTCATATTATTGTGCTTTCAATTGCCTCTAGATATTGGATGACTGCCTCTATAGCCAAATCTTACAATGTCAAAGGAAAAAAACTTCAAGGTACCATATTAGGTGGCAAACCATGGAGACTGACTACAAATGAAAACCAAGTCCCTTTTAAAGAGACAGAAAACTTAAAGGGACTCATCTTAATTTAAGTTTGTAAGGTAAGAATTAGAAAATATAAATGTGGGATTTTAAGATAAGATAGGGTTATGCACAATATCTAATAGTTTAATAAAGGGGATGAATTAAAGAAAAATTAAAAGCAAACTTTAGCATAAAAAATAAAGAAAAAAATCAAATAAAATTTGACAAATAGAAACTCTAAACAAGACGTGGAACAAAATGGAAAAAAAAGGATATAGATTACTAGAGATAAGAAATGGAAACATCACAAAAATACACACAATTTAATTAATTGTAATATAGATTAAAATATGTAATAATATATAATTATAAGATATATAAATTTATTTAATTAAAAAATCAACAAATAAAACAATCATATAAGCATTTTTATATCAAATAGACATGATCGTATTAGCTATTCGCTATAGTACATGGGTGTAAAGTTGAAACCTCTTTGAATGGGACCAAGTATTGAAGGGTATCCATGTGAACAAGTTTTATATCAAACACCTACATTTGTTTTAGCTCATTAAATATGGGAGGATGTCTTATGTTGAATTTGTCTTTTATTGAGACCAAAGGTTGAAGGATACCCATGAGAGTAGGTTTTATGTCAAACTCAAGTAATTATTTAGCTATTTTATGTTGGAGTATGTTTAATATCATGCTCATAAAATTATTTAGCTATTTGATATAGGAGAATAAAAATTACATTGAAAGTTGAGAAAAGGGTTGAAGGTTATTCATGGCATTGCTCACTACTACGGTATAGGACACTAGTCAATTTGGCAAGTAATTGCCACCATTTGAATTTGAATTTTTTTTAAAAAAAATTTCTCATATTTTTTAGTCTAATGAGGGAGGTAGGAGATTTCTAGAATAACTACATTGATCAAATTAAAATGATCTTTTTTTAACTTTATTTTTAATTATGAAAGTTGATGTTTAAATAATTATTTTGATTGTATAAGTAGGGAAAGGGCCTTAAACCCAAATATAGCATGACAATTCAAAACATCAACTACGAGAAATAACAACCAACAACAAAAATTGGCTATTCTAACCAACCCCAATAGCAATTGCCTTATACAATCGAAACCAACTAAGAACATAAACTAACCATCATTGGACCATCATATTTTTAAAACATAAAATAGAAATATCAACATACCAATTAAAACTAGTTTTAACCAAACACTCTAGCCTCAAAAATGTTTTAGGAGATAACCAATCCATACTTAAAATAGAAGCCATATTTAAACTATAATAATAATAATAAAATGTCATGCAAGCCACACCGTACTAAGGTGCAACAAAAGGAACAAAAAAATAGAACTTAAATCTTGGGGCCAGAGATAGTTCCCTAATTATTTTCCAGCTCTAGTGGGTTCTCTTTCCAAACTTCATTTGGCTCGTTGCAGTTTGTTGTATCTTCCATCTTGTCCTCGTTGATCCCTACATTCTTTTTGAGTTTTTTCTTGATCTTGGACTGACTAGTCATTATACCCACCATAGCCTTTGACATAGCCAATGATAGTTGTAATGTAATGTTCACTTTTTGGAGTAGGATTTAATAATAAACAATAATGATAGAATTAAAATGGAAAAGAATTTAAAAATTAAATTATACATATAAAGATTAAAATTAAACATAACCATAACCATAACTAAAATTTAGTTAAGTTTAAAATAAATAGTCAAAAGGCATGAAATGAAAAGTTGTGACCCCCTCAAACATGAGATATAAAAGGGAGAGGAGAACTTCATTTAAAAATGGGGGGAAGGATGAAGGAAGGGAGAAAGAATGGAGGATGTGAATCTTTAATGGAAGACAAATGAGGAATGAGAAGAAAATAAGAGATTGGTTCCTTCAATAAGTAGAAATGATGAAGGGTTATGACTCTTCCAAGGTGATAATTATGGAAGGTTAACTCTTTCAAAGAGCAACAATGATAAAGGGTTGTGACTCTTTCAAAAAGTCGTAATTATGAAAGGTTGTCTCTCAAAGGGCTTATACAATGGAAGTCGATGACTCTTTCAGAAGGTGGTAATTGTGAAATGTTATAATTTGAGGATTCATCAAAGGAGGATAAATAATAAATGAAAATATTAAAACAAGCAATCAAATCATTGAGTAATGAGATAAGGATACAATTTCAAAAAGTTGTGCATGCTAAATGTGGGCCTCTGATTTAGCAGAACACTTCAACATGGTCATTGTTCTTCAGCTACATACAAGAATGAATATCGATTCATTCACCCTGCATGTCTGAAAGAGTCGACCTATTGCCTTCTAGAAGGCAGGTGTAACCACCTGAATTTGGTCTGTCGCAACTATGGACCCTATTTGCCCTAAGTGTGATCATACCCTCGATTTATGTCCAAACGACCCTGTTACTGCTTGGCATAATTCTTTTAATCAATTTAATGT
>MU224484.1:1740247-1758038 GCA_018584345.1 Thuja plicata
AAAAACTACACAGTTGAATCCTGATAGCAATATCACAATTTGACTTGCTGTGGAAAAAATATCTCCTACTTATCAATTGATGAGCTTAAGGGGCTTTCTAATGAATGGTTCATAAGGCACAACACTTGGTGAAGGTTTTGCAAATGAGGTTGCAAGTAGAGTGGGTTTAACCATGGAGGAAACTCCGTAGTTAAGCGCGCTCGAGCTGGAGTAGTACTGGGATGGGTGACCTCCCGGGAAGTCCCGGTGCTTCACCTCTGTGTGCATCACCTAGATCCAATGAGTGCTAAGTGTTCCATTCATTCTCATGAGAGATGGGTTCATGTGAACAAGACATATACTTATGCTGAATTTTAAAAGAGGTATTATTTTAAAGTTTTAAAATAAATTTGTATAATTGTTTTAGTTTTTTAATGTGTGAAAAGGTTTTATATCAAACTCATATAATTTTATTGAGTGTTAGGTTGAAACTCCTTTGGTTGATAGAGGAATAAGTTTTATGTCAAATTTTTTATGATTCTTTTCGGTGTTTCATATGGGAGCAACTTTATATTACTCATTCATATATTTTTTTGTTAGTTTTGAACAAATTGGTATAATCGTTTTAGTTATTTTATTTGTGAAAAGTTTTTTATTTTTTTGTATTGAAACCAAGCAAGATAGATTATATATAATAAGGCAACGAGTAGGTTACCAGAAAAAGAATAAAAATAATTACATAATTGTTGACATGAGTATAGATAGGATCAACTAAAGACAATGACAACCACATAGCAAACCCTATGAACATACATATTCTAGTAACAAGGCATATACATATGCTGAATTTTACATATCTTTCGTACCTTGCATACAATGTGTTACAAATTTATTATAAGTAGACTTGTGATAATGTTGGAATTGTATCCTTGATTTGTTGAAGATGCTCCATAACTTTAGTATTCTTCTTGCACAACTTATGAGACTGCGAAAAATGAATAGCCACCTGAAGGAATGTGCTAGAGTAAAGCCTTAAAATGTCAATTGTTTGGTGATAATTGCTAGAAAAAACAACAGTACATCTATTTAGCCAAATATTCTTAAGAATAACTTGTTTAATAGAATCTGCAACCACATTATTATGCATTCCAAAGCCCAAAATGGCTTCTTTCGAATTAAGTTCACGATTTAAAATTATAGAGAATTTCCTAAACATAGCATACCACTATTTTTTAGCATATATGCGGTCCCAAAAAATGTGTTTCATACTTTCAACACACTAGCAATAAGGACAACTAACTGGTTGAACCATAATACATTTCAACCTATCTCCAACAAGTAGTTTGAAATGTGTTACTTTCCAAGCCAAGACTTCGGTATCAAAATCAGTTGTAGATTTCCAAACTTGAGCATTCAACTTGTTCTAGAATTTAGAGTTAAACTTGCATTTCATTTGTAATTTAGTCAAGGATTGAGAGGCCAATTAGGAAGAATAAGAATATACACCTTTTTCAATGGAATGTGATTGAAGTGGCTAACGAATATCCATTGCCAATTTTTAAAAAGGTTTACATTCCTTCAGAGTACATAGCTTCATAAAAAGCTCAAGAGGAATTAGAGAATAGATAAAGATCAAAAAGTGTTTATACTTGTCGTTCAACCCATAACCTACTTTAACCCTCTCTCATGAGGCCTAATTAAAAGCATTGAAATCCCAAATATCTTTAAATTGCCTAACTCCCTTTCTGTATAAATAAAAGGCATGTTTTGAAAAACTAAAAACAAGTGGTTGATTGTGATATGTAATGAGTTTGCTCCACCAAATTGAGGTTGAAGAAAAACTAAAGCCACGCTCAAAGGATGAACCATTCCAATTCAAGAATTTAGAGACTTTTTGCCAAGATTTTCATATAGATTGTAAAGGAAAGGATGATATAATTTTAAAGATAGAAGACATAAGAAGTTTATCAAACAAATTAACATCTTTCCATTTTCTTTGGACTGAAGCCTCCATAATCAGGTGACGAATAAGATTTTCCATGGTTCATCTCCACAGGCTGCTCTAGTAATCCATTTTGTTGTGAGGTATATTCCTTGGGATTTAGGGTCTATAAGTCCAAGGCCACCTTTAGCTCTCGATCAAATGGGATGTGAAAAGTTTTTATATCAAATTCATATAGTTTTATCAAATGTAACCTTTGAAAATTCTTTGATTGATATAGGAATCTAGGTTTTATATTAAATTCACATGACCATTTTAGCTATTTGATATGGTAGCAAGTTTATATCAAACTCATAAATAATTATTTTAATTTATTTTATAGTTTTAAAATAAATTTGTGCAATCACTTTAGTTATTTAATACAAATGTGAAAAGGTTTTATATCAAATTTACATCGTTTAAAGTTATTTGATATGAGAACATGAGTATTATATTAAAACTTCTTTTATTGATATGAGAATAGGTTTTAAATATGAAATTCACATGAGCCTTTTTTCTATTTGATATGAGAGAAAGTGTATATCAAACTCGTGCAAATTATTATTTTTCAAAGTTTTAAAACAAATTTGTATAATTGTTTTGGTTTTTGAATAAGGCAAAAATAGGTTTTGAGGGGGCCTCGAAACCCTTTACAGAAAACAACTAAAGATAAGAAATATTAGACACCACTAGACAAAACATGCTGGCAGAGACAACAAGCTAGCAACCAACAAAACACCAAAAAACCAACAACCAACCAACAAACACGAGCCAACCAAGCAGAAACATAGAAAATAGGAAACCGAGAGAAAACAACCCTAGGCCAAGTTGTTCAAGGTATGAACCACCTCTTCTTCCATCTGAGGGTATAATTGTGTTAGTTATTTCATATATGAAAAGGTTTTATATCAAATTCACTTAGTTTTAAAGTTATTTGATATAGGAACATGAGTGTTAGGCTAAAACTTATTTGACTGATATGGGAATAGGTTTTATATCAAATTCACATGATCGTTTTAGCTATTTTATATTGGAGCAATTTTATATCAGACTCACAAATAATTATTTCATTTTATTTAAAAGTTCTAAAACAAATTGTATAATCATTTTAGTTATTCAATATATGTGAAAAGGTTTTATATCAAATTCACAGGGAATGTGAGTGTTAGGTTGAAACTTCTTTGATTGATATGGAAATAGGTTTTATATCGAATTCACATGATCATTTTAGCTATTTGATAAAGGAGCAAGTTTATATCAAACTCACAAATAATTATTTAATTTTATTTTAAATTTTTAAAATATTTTTTTATAATCATTTTAGTTATTTAATTATTGAAAAGGTTTTATATTAAATTCATATAATTTTGTCAAATGTTAGGTTGAAATGGGAACATGAGTGTTAGGTTGATATCAAATTCACATGATCATTTTGACTATTGATATGGGAGAAAGTTTATATCAAACTCACAAATAATTATTTTATTTTAATTTAAAGTTTTAAAATAAATTTGCATAATTATTTTTGTTATTTAATATGTGAAAAGGATTTATACCAAATTCACTTCACATCGCTTTAGTTATTTAATATGGGAACATGAGTGTTAGGTTGATATGGGAATATATTTTATATCAAATTCATGTGATCGTTTTAACTATTGATATGAGAGAAAGTCCATATTAAACTCACAAATAATTTTATTTTTATTTTAAAGTTGTAAAATAAATCTGTATAATCATCTTAGTTATTTAATATGTGAAAAGGTTTTATATCAAATTCAAGTAGTTTTAGTTATTTGATATGGGAACATGAGTGTTATGTTGAAACTTTTTTGATTGGTATGAAAATATATTTTATATCAAATTCACATGATCATTTTAGTTATCTGATGTGGGAGCAAGCTTATATCAAACTTGCAAATAATTATTTTATTTTAAAGTTTTTTAAAAAAAATTGTATAATCATTTTGGTTATTTAATATATGAAAAGGCTTTATATCAAATTCACGTAATTAAAGTTATTTGATATGTGAACATGAGTGTTAGGTTGAAACTTCTTTGATTGATATGGGAATATATTTTATATCAAATTCGCATGATCATGAAGGAAGTTTATATCAAACTCACAAATATTTATAAAAAAAAATTAGTAAAGTTTTATATCAAATTCGTACAATTATTTTTGCTAATTGATATGGGAATAGACTTAGTATAAAAGTTTTTTTTTTTTTTTAAATTATAATAAAGTTATATAACAAACTCTTACAATCATTTTACTTATTTGATATTGGAATAGGTTTCAATTTGATATGGGACAAGATTGTATCAAATTCACATTTTTTATTTTCATTTTTAATAAAATTTTATAATAAACTTGTACAATCATTGTAGTTATTTGAAATTGTAATAGGTTTATATCATCATTTTAGCTATTTGATATGGGAGGAGGTTTTATATCAAACTCACATAGATTTTTAGCTATTTGATATGGGAGCAAGTTTTATATCAAATTTGACACATCATAATTTTAGTTATTTGATATGAGTGGATGGGTGTTAGGTTGAAACTTCTTCGATACCAAGCATTGATGGTATCCATGGGAACAAGTTTTATATAAAACTATATCCTTGTTTTAACTCATTAAATATGGGAGCACAATCCTTAGGCTGAGTTTCCTTTTATTGAGACTAAGGATTGAAGAGTGTTCATGAGAGTGGGTTTTATATCAAACTTTCATAATCATTTTAGTTATTTGATGCGGGAGTAG
Source organism: Thuja plicata (assembly GCA_018584345.1). Lineage (NCBI taxonomy): Eukaryota > Viridiplantae > Streptophyta > Pinopsida > Cupressales > Cupressaceae > Thuja > Thuja plicata. The sequence continues at coordinate 1,744,975 of MU224484.1, forward strand.
GTTTAATATCAAACTTGTAAAATCATTTTAGTTTTTAATATCAAACTCATAAAATTATTTTATCTATTTGATATGGGAGCATGAGCATTAGGTTGAAACCACTTTAATTGAAACAAGAATTGAAGCTTATTCATGGCCTTGCCCACTGTTATAGGGATTGGAAACCTATTAGTTTGGCAAGCAATCCCCAAGATTTCATTGTTTGGATTATGATGTTATTACTTTTTGTTGTCCCCATATTTTTTTAGTCTTAATGAGGGAGGTTATAAATTTGTAGGTTGTGGTATTGCTATAAGGATTTAACTATGTAGTTTTCAAGTCAAACTTATTGACCCATCTTTCATGAATAGTGGTTCACAAGAAATTCCTAAAATGGGTTAATGGATTTGAATAAAAAATTGAACAGTTGAATTCTGATAGCAACATCACAATTTGATATGATGTGGAAAATATCTCCTACTTATCAAGTTCTAGGCTAACTACCTTGCTCAAATAAAAATGATGTTTTTATTTTTTTATTGCAAAATTTGAGGTTTAAATAATTGTAATTGTTTTTGTTTTATAATGTTTTATATCAAACTAGCGTAGTTGTTTGAGCTATTTGATATGGAGTATGAATGTTAGATTGAAACATCTTTAATTGACACAAAGGATTATAGGTATCGATGTGAGTAAGTTTTATATCAAACTAATATAATCTTTTTATATCATTTTAGTTGCTTGATATGGAAGAAGATTTTATATCAAACTTACATAATATTTTTTGTTATTTGATATGGGAAAAAGTTTTATATCAAATTGATAATGTGAGAGTATTCTTATGTCATTTGACATAATCGAGTGTACAATTGACTAGTTTTGTTAGATTCGATTGTGAGAAAGTTTTTATTGTATATTTTTGAACTCCTATAGCTCCATGTTACTTTAATGATAGATTGCAGAATGTGATTTCAAACATTGATACAAAATACTTTCAAACAATCTAATCTAAAAAGTAATGATCGATAATATGAATTTGAAGAAAATGTGACATCATACACACACACACACACACACACACACACACACAGCTGCAAACAAAATCAGCAAAAATAAATAAGTAAAAATCATCCATTTTTACAATTAGGAGTTTAAAAGTGAGTCAATTTCAATGGGTCAATAGGACCTTGGTCTGCTTGTCAAATTGAAATTGTTGAATGATTCTTAATGAATCTATCAGGAATCAAGTCTTATTAAGTAAACTACTCCAACATCTTAAGGTTCCATGTCGAGATCATGCACCCAGAAGAGATGCCTCTTACCCATGTCCCCATGCGGCTTCTTAAGTGCGATTTCTGCTTAATTTTAAGTAGCTAGAGTGTTCCCATTCATTTTTTTAAGTGCAAGGAAAGGATAATTTGGAATCTTTTATTATTTTGGTGGAGCAACTATTGCTTAAAACTTGTAAATAACCACATGTCACCATGTGACTACTTAAGTGCACTTTGTACTTAAATTTAAGAAGTTGGAGTGTTCACATGTCATTTTTTAATCACAGAAAAAGGATAATTTGGAATCTATCCCTACTTTAGTGGAGCATCCACCACTTAAAACTAAAAATAAGATTTGAAAAAAAGGGGGGCTAGAAATAAGCATCGATTGCTTATTGACAAAAATGCTAAGATATCAAATCCCTCTGGAAAGCCCCAAATCCTAATTTCGGTGTGATCTAGATCCTGCAGATGAGGAATCTACATAGAATATGGATTCCATTCCAAAATCCTGCTTGAATTTGGGTGGAATCTAGGAGGATCTGCGGGAATCCAAGATTATGGGCGTCCAAAAATGGGCCCACTTTGTTTATTTTATTTTATTTTTAAATAAAGTCAAACTAAACCCTAATATGACCCTTCTAAACCTTAATTAGACCCATTATAGGTTCCTAAAGTTATTTGATGGTCATTCATTCATCTCTCAAGAATTTTTCATGATTTTAGTTTTGTTATATAGCTGAAGTATTTCTCTTCGAAAGTGAATGCTTTGGAGGACTAAGACCCGCATCAGAGACTTAGAAATCATTGGGGAAGGCAGATTGAGTGGGAAAAAGGTAAGTGAATCTTCATTTTTTTCAATTTTTTAATGAAATCTTCAAGAGTTTTCAAGGTTTTTTAAAAAATTTCAAGTTTTTGTTAAAGTTTTTAAAGAAGATTTAAATATATTTTTTATACATCGTATGTATATTAAGGGGTTATAATGATTGTTTTCAAGTAATTTTTTTGCAATAATGTGTTTTGTTCTTTTCCATTTAGGTTCATTATTCAGAGTTAGATGGAATGACTAGAAGTGGAAGTGGAAGTGGAAGCTCTAGTTTAGTTGCTTTGGAAAACCCTTTTAAAATTGATGTAGGTTCATGGCTTTAGCATTACACAATAATGATTAGGTCAGTTCCTGGTGGTGGGTCTTTTTCTATGGCAGTATAACCATTGCAACGTAGAGTATTCCAGCTCATACTATTGAGTGAAACCTCACTTCATTCCTAGTGCTAGAAAAGAAATGAAACCTTGTAAGGGGAAAGATGGGAGCGGGCTGCCAACTCATTTAATCTTGTAATATGCTAGAGAACAAGAAGAAGTTGATAGGAAAACCAATAGAGGAAAGACAGCGAGTTCTCCATCCCATGCCCATATAGGCTCGAGGAAACCTCATAGTGGCTTGGTAAAATCTGTTGGCCCACATCTTTTCTTGCCAACACCACCACCTTTTGAACCATAAAATGTCCCGTGGAAAAGATGCCCATTGGATGTGGCCTTCAAAAATGAAATGAGAGATCTTTGTGATGAAAGTATTGGTCGTTGTTTTTATGTGAATGGGATTCCATTCAACCTTGTTAGATTACCTTAATGGAGGGATATGGTGAGTACCCTTTGCAAGGGACTTGTTGATTATGTTAGTGTTGGGTATGAAAAGTTGTGAACCACCTTAATGTCGAGGGAGAAAGCCTTGGTAGAGACACAATTGAAAGTGATCAAGGATACATGGGTGGAAACAAGTGTATTCATCATTTCTAATGGATGTAAAGATTGTAAGAATAGGCCTTTGATCAATGTTATAACAATGTCACCTAAAGGGGCTATGTTATTGAAGGCAACACAATTGAAAGTGATCAAGGATACATGGGTGGAAACAAGTGTATTCATCATTTCTGATGGATGTAAATATTGCAAGAATAGGCCTTTGATCAATGTTATAACAGTGTCACCTAAAGGGGCTATGTTATTGAAGGCAACACAGATTGTAAGGGGCAAAAGAAAGATTCAAGTTTCATTTCCAATATCCTCGTGGAATCAATTGAGATGGTTGGGGCTGCAAATGTTGTCAAAGTCATAATGGACAATGCTAAAAATTGTAGGGCAACTAGGGCTATAGTGGAGGCCACATATAATCACATTTTTTGGACACCGTGTACAATCCACTCACTCAATTTAATCATGCAAAATATTAACACTCAAATTGAATGGGTCAATAAAATTTACACGGAGGTTGAGGAGATACAAATGTTTGTGACTAATCATCACATGAAACAAGCCATATTCAGGACCTTCTCTTCAATGGAGTTGTTGAAGCTAATTTATTTTTTTATATATATATTTTAGTTTTTAGTTTTAAATTTTATAGATGAAATTGATATGACATGTATGTTTTAACTTTTATGCCATCATAGGTTGCTGAAACACGATTTGCAACACACAAAATTGTCTTAAGATGACTTGTGAAGGTGTGAGAGGCCTCGAGTGCTATGATTATCAACAGTTTGTAGAGTGTATGGAGGCAATCAAACACAGAAAAAGCCCAAAAAATAAAATCATTGATCCTTGATGATGAATGGTGGGAACATGTGGTATATGTTTTAAAATTCACTGAGCCTATCATGTGAGTGTGATTAGATTTGTTGATACTGATCGCCCATGTTTGGGTGAAATTTATGATGACATGTACACCATGGTGGAGCACATAAAAATAGTAATAGTGGGCAAGGAGCATACAAATACTTTTTTCAAAGAAGTGGAAAAAATTATTGTTGACCATTGGAACAAGATGAACACCCCCTTACATCTCTTGGTGTATGCTTTATCACCAAGTTTTTATAGCCAGGAGATGGTTTCACAACCAAAAAGGGTGGCATCATATAGAGATGCAGAGGTTGTTGCTGGTTACAAGGTTGCATTTTCAAAGATGTATCATGATGATGATGAAACTCAAGACATTGTCCTCAACGAGTTTGCCCAATTTGCATCTACCAAATATCATGACACTGTCGCTCTTCATGCTCAATATAAGATGGATGTTGATGAATGGTGGTATGCACATGGTCAACGCTTCATTTTCTTGTAGCCTCTTCCAATTAAACTTCTCTCTCAAGTATGTGTCATTTTTCTGTTTTAATTGTTCTTCAATTTTGAATTTTCATTTAATCATGATGTTATCATATTGAAATTAAATGTTAAATGCTAAATGTTGTTTGCTAACTCAACAGGTTGCAAGTTCTTCTTTAGCTGAGCGGAATTGGATTACATACTCCTTCATCCACTCGGTTAAGCGCAATCACTTGGGTTCCAAAAAAATAGAGGATTTGGTCTTCATACACTACAACCTTCACCTATTGTCACATAAGAAAGAGGGCTACAACGAGGGTGTGACAAAGAATTGGGATCTAGTCCCTGAGTGTTCTTATCTAGAGGCCACGGTTGCACAACTTGCCCATGTCTCTGTATACGATCAAGATGCAACTGCTTCACATGACATATCAAATGCCATAGGTGTTGGTTCAAATGAAGCTGAACATGAACCAAATGTTGACCTTGATTCTGATGAAGATGATGAAGAAGAATATGGAATTGGATATTAAGTTTACTGTTTTAATTTTTTAAATATGAAATATGGATTGATTTAAATTTCCAGTATGTAATGACATTTTGATAGTTTTTCAAAGTACATGAATATATATTCAAAAATGTCAGTATATACATGCGGAAATAGGATCCGACCCAAAAAAAAAATTGTCAAATCCTCGAATCTGAATCCGAACCAGAATCAGGATCAGCTACTTAGCGAAAATGACACATGGCTCCACAAATTATTTTCCTTCTTTTTTATTTGTCTCCTATTTTTTCTCAAAAAATTTATTTACAAAACTTATTATAAGGATTTTATTTAAATATTCTATTTTTTATGCCTCCTATAAAATAAGCAACAAAATTCAATTATCATGGGGCCACCAGCTTCACAAATTGCTGCTAAAAATGTTAAGCAGCAGTTGCTAGCCAAAATAAGTTTAGCGTCAAGATGGGGACCTACCCTAAGCTTTGAAAAAAAAGGGGGGTTGGAAATAAGCACCAGTTACTTAGTGAGAAAAGTGACACATATCTTTACCATGTTTCTTATCTCCATTTTATTTATGTTTCATCCATAGAATCACTAGCATAAATAAACTAACCAACAGCATAAGAAGCGGCCCTTAGTTCTTAACTTTCAATTAAAAACTATGCCCTTAGTTCTTAACTTTCAATTAAAAAAAAAGTTACACCCTAAAGACACATACTCGAGGATAGGTGCATAAAGTTGTGAATAATATTAAAAAACAATAAAAATTTACAAGCGTCCAAGGCAGAGTTAGTTTGAAATTAGAGGGGTGGTTACCGGTATGGCGAGTGGCCCCATTGGGCTCAAATCCCCCCGCATTCAACTCTCTGCACAAGGCACAAATTCCACAACTGAATTTGTCAGGGATGAAAAGTCGTCTGCGCCATAATTAAATCCGCATACTCTGCTATAAACAAAATGTGGTCCATTGCCAGTGGACTTGTTTTTCTTCATTTCAAACACATTCTTCCTTTTCGGTAAATCATCAAAATTGCAGGTGCTCTTTTTTCCTTAAAGTTTGTGCATTAAATTATTCCACACGGCACTTAAAACAAAGCGCGGAAGTTACTCTACTTTGAAGATATTTCTGTTTGATGAGACAAAAATCTTAACTGCCGAGCCCTAACTACCCTAAAGTAGGTTAATTTTTTTTTAGCATTCTAGACCAAAACCTGGCGTAGGCAAGAAGCTATTGTGTTGCCCACCACGATGAATGTTCAGACGACGTACATTGTTTTTGACTTTTTTTTTTTTCAAATCGAGGATTTTATATTATGTAAAAGTTTATTTTTAAATGATGGGAGTAGTTTTATCTTTTTAATTCAAAGTTAATGTTTGGGGATATCTATTATGTCAAAGTTGTTTAGGGTACAATTGCAACTACATTTCTTATATCGTACTAGTGAGGTTCACTTTACAAGTCTATATTGATATCTTTTCGAATGAAAGCTAACAATTGAGAGGTATCTATTCTGTCACAGTTGTTTTGCGACCACATCTCTTATATCATACTAGTGAGGTTCACTTTACAAGTCTATATTGATATCTTTTTGAATGAAAGCTAACAATTGAGAGGTATCTATTCTGTCAAAGTTGTTTTGCGACCACGTTCCTTATATCATACCTTCAAGGGTCACCTTACAAGCCTATGATGATATCTTTTCAATTGAAAGCTCATGATTGAGAGGTATCTGTTCTATTAAAGTAGTTTTTGGTACAATTGCGACCACATCCCTTATATCATACATCCAAGGGTCACCCTACAAGTCTATGTTGATATCCTTTTGAGTGAGAACTAAAAATTGGGGGTATTGATTCCATCAAAGTTGCTTCGGGTGCAATTGTAACCACATCTCTTACATCATACCTCCAAGGGTTACCTTACAAGCCTGTGTTCATATCTTTTCGATTGAAAGCTCGCGATTGAGGAGTATTTGTTTTGTTAAAGTTGTTTGGGGTACAATTGCGACCACATCCTTATATCATACATCCAAGGGTTGCCCTACAATTTTGTGTTGATATCTTTTTTGAGTGACAACTAAAAATTTAGGGGTATTGATTCCATCAAAGTTGCTTGGGGTACACTTCTAACCCCATCCCTTACATCATATCTCTAAAGGTTATACTCATCATTAGTTGTCCTCAATCAATTGAGCTACAACCCATTCCTTATTTTTTTTTCCTTTTTAATTGAAAGCCAATATATATAATGGAGGTTCTTATTAATGGTCGTATGACTATGTTATAAATTATAATGTTCTAGACCAATGACAAGTTTTGTGTGAACCATAAAAATTAGTAAGATTTACCAAATTTTTATAATAAAGAAATATTGATGTTTTTTAATAAAGAATTATCTCTAAGTTTAGGATCTACCAAACTCTTTAGGGCTATAATAGTATCTTGTTCTTCTATCTTTTGTTGAATGTTTTGCTTCTATTTTGTTATCAATTGGCTATCTTTTGTCTATTCTAGGTATTATAGTATTGTTTGTCTTTTCCCTAAATGTTCAATATGGTTGTTCTTTGTTAGGTATGGCTTTTCTATTATAAAAGGTTTGGACCCCTTTCAAAATCCTCTTCTTTTATATACTATCAAAAAATAAGTATCCTCAAATATTGTTATGGACTCCGAAAATATTGAATGTTTATTATGTAAAAGATAATATTATATAGAAAAACATCTAGAAAATCTACTTAATGGTTGAGATTGACTATCACATCTATCTTGGTGATTGTTAATAAAAGGAGATGCAGTTTAAGATGGTTGGTTAGAGACATTGACTCATTTACACTCTACCCTATGGTTATGACACTATAATTATTTGAATTTTTTTTTTGAAGAAGTGAGCATATCTTTTAGTTAGAGATGAGTGTCACTAATAGTTATATTTGGTCGATAGGTTGTTCTCATATAAGTTTTTTTTTTTCTTTGTAGTTTCTCAAACTTTAGTGGTACAACATTTTTAGTTGTATATCTATCGATCTATTTTCATAATTATAACAACCAAAATATATGTTATGCATTATTTGGTATGTAATATTTAATTATGTAATTTTTCATATAATGAAAAAATAACACACTTAAGTTTCTTTATAACTATTAATTTCATAGTAAATTTTTTTTATAGTAGATTCTTTCCAACTTTAATTTATATCTTTTTTTTTTTAATGACTTGAACTTCATTTGTATTTGATCTAATTAAATATTTTCTTTGATAAAAATAGATTGATTTAAGGACATTGCAAATAAGTATTTTAGATTAATCTTCATTGTTGTAAGAGCCATGAAAATTCTGCAAAGCTATGTTGTATGAATACATGTTAAATTTTTTATAAATGTTAAAAAAATTATTTTGCTTTAAGACTATCACATGAATATTTGCAATCTAGTAAGGGTGAACTACTACTTTGTTCCCTAGATAAAAAAGATGCTATTAAGATTACGAATTCCTTCCAACATTGATTTCCAATTATAGTAATGGGGCTCATAACCCATGGTCAATAGTTCAACAAAGGAAAAATATCTCTTGCTTGGATTGGAAATCCTTTCATGTATATTATAGTTACTAAGAACTTTGTAGTTACTTGTCCTACAATATGACTGGATTAGAAAGAAATTCAAATTTTTTTCTTTACTATGGGATTATTTTACTATACATTTGTATTTATCACTTTATCAGAGAATCTCCTCAAGTATTACAATTTTTGGAAAGATATCAATAATGTTTTTTTCTATTTATTATAATTTTGATCTTTACAAGAATGATGTTGGAGGTAATATCAATTTGTTAGGCACCTTTTACAAGATGTTTATTCTTTTCTTATTTTTTAATTTCAATTATAGAAATAAATATGATCATTACTATGTTTTCATAATGCAAAAAATCATAGTACTAATTATGGGGTTATCAAGAATATTCATGAATAATAATGAGGCTATTGCTAATATAGCTTTGAGATCAAAATTGTTAATCAAATTTAGATGTTTTAGATGGGAATTTCTTACGTGTACGCACCATGGTAACATCTTTGAACTTACATGTTTATTTTCAATTTTACTTCCTTAAAAAAATCACAAGTATTTTTCTTTATCCTCTATTTATAGAATACATTTAACGTTCCAATTAAGTGTAGGTATTAAATTGGGATGAATATAGTCATTTTACCAACAAAAATGTAAGAGGGAGGGGAGTTTTTTTCCACTTAAATGTCTAGATCCATTTCAACATCAAGTTAAAGTATGATTATGGGCCACATGTATAGTAAATGTAGACATAAAGGAGAAAATAGAGTAATCATTACATACGTAGATTTATTTATGAGCATAAGAGGCATCCATCACTAAAATTATGGGCGACTGTTTCGTAGACAATGGTCCAAATGGAAATGAGCGCCTTTTTTTAGAATTTTAAATAACGGGTGCCCATTTCTTAAGACATGAGCAAGAAACATACCTCCGCCTTGGATTTCGGTTTGGGATAGGCTTTCTGTAGGCTTGGTGGGACCAAGCCTATGCCTTGACCTCCAAAAATTTGGCTAAGGCACTGAAATGTCAGATTTCTATCTGGCCATAATTTTTTTAGGGCCTTCCTGATCGTATTTATCGACAAAACGAAAACCTATTAGATTCATCATTGTCCCGATTTCTGAAATGTAAATTTTGTAGTGATATGAGTATTTTTACTATTTTTGCATTATTTATTAATTAAAAGTGTTACCTAAACGTAAAATAGTGAGGTTCACTAAAACTTTAATAACTTTTTAGTCTTTAGGGTTTTTGAAAAATAAATTAAATGAAATCAATCTACATACAATTCTCTTGGAGATTAAAAAAATAATTATAAAATAATGTAAATTTTTTTATCAATTTATGGTGGTCGTACACTAGAGGTTTCGAAAATGTACTTGTATTAGTGTTTTTAATGTAAAGTCGCAAGCCTGTCCATTTTAGGGTGTCTACATTTGCCCCTCTTTGATGCGATGTGACTTTTCGCAGTGTGTCAAAGATTCTTTAAATTTTGCCCCAGCTTGCCCCGACATTTAGTAGGTGTATTTATGCCCTCTCAACAAACTTGAGCGAAAAGTTGCGAGACGAGCGTTGATTTGTTGAAACTGCAATTTGTGGAACTGGGTAGCTTACAGATTTGAAAAATACCTTATTATGCCCCTGTAATTGACCATCGAAGTTTTTGGGGACCGGGAAGAAATTTTGGAGCTTCTGGTGAAATTAGGGTTTTCTGGAACCCCTATAAATAGTGAAGAGAGCTCTTCATTTGTCACTTTGCGATTTGGAGCTCTGATTATCTTGGTAAGTTGGTTTCTGATTTCTGCCTTCTTTTCTTCCTGTTTTCGAGCGATGGCGGGCCTTCCTGGCGTAGTGCACATCTCCGACCGAGTCCGTATGTACCGCAGACCTGCTGGCTCTGGACGTCCGGTGAGTTTTCTCGCTTTGTGTGTCATTTATTGCTTTTAAAATTTGTACTTTTATGAAAATTTGACATATGTGCTGCAATTAGCTGCGGTTTTGCCGCAATTGCAGTTTAAATGCCGAAATTGCCAGTTATGTACCGCATTTGATAAAGGTGTCGCACTTGTACATGTAAATTTCCGCAATTGTAATTTGTCTGCCGCACTTGTAGATTATGTTCCGCAATCGCTTAAAAGTACTGCATTTGCCTCTGTTTAATACCGTAATTGATTTTTTAGCACTGTCTACCTGATGTCTTTGTCTGTTATCTGCTTTTTTTTAGCTTCTTTTACTTTTTCGATGCACTTAAACTGATAATTTTCTATTTTTTACTCTATGTGCAGTTCACTAGGCGTATCTTGCATTGTCGAGAGTCCAGGCCGGCAGGACTCGTGTACAGATTCCAGTTGACCGAGGATGAGAGGTCAGTTCTTCGTGATCTTGGATTGTACTGAATATGTTATATGCCTGAGCTAACGACCAACAAGGGTCTAATCTCCGCTTGTGTAGAGCGATGACACTCAGAGACTTGCACCTTCTGGCTTCCTACTGGGGAGTGTACCGTGACCTTGGAGGATGTGTATCGCATCCTCCAACTCCCTATCTAGGGCGAGCTTGTAGAGTATTCCACATGCACTGGTGTTACTGCATTGACTGAGCTCTCTGGACTGCCCCGGGATCAGCTCGGGATTACAGGTGATTATGATATCCCTTGGTCTAGATTCGGTTTAGGCCTTGATAGACTGTCCACACTGCTGGGTAGTCTGATATGTGGGATTCTATGCCCTGATCGTCGTCAGCGCGGTTTTTCTGTTGGTTTTGGTAGTGTCCTGCAGAGTATGGTTCGAGACCATACCGTCTTTGCTTGGGGTCCATGCATGTTGGCCCACATGCATTTCCACACGTTGTATGTGGCTTACCTTGATGGTAAGTCACTCGGCTGCGGTGCTACCTTGCTACAGATTTGGGCATGGGAGCATATAGCAGTCTGTCGTCCTGTTGGTGCCTGTGCTCTCCCGACAAATAGGCCGTATGTGTACATGTATGATGGTGTGATTGTCCAGACTCGTATGGGTCATCTTTCATATTATCGACAATAGCTAGATATGATTCCGTATTTTATCTGGAGGCCATACAGAGATTGTCCCATATGGGATGGAGAGGACATCCATCTCCCCTTTTGTTGATAGCGGAGATACTTGATTGGTCGTGTGAGTGATCATGTACATATGATAGATTTTCATAACACCGACAGGGTGTTACGTCAGTTTGGAGAGCAGCAGGATGTATCAGATTCGTATGCATATTTTTCTCGGAGGTCGAGGGATGCTCGTGTTTGGGGTGTTGTAGTGTCACTGGATGCTGCTCGCACTGAGTTCTTAGGGTTTCTTCCTATTGCATGGACCTAGCGCTCTGCCACTGTGGACCCATGTTTGTCTTGTTTCTGATATGCATATGTACTCCTTCCTATTTTGTGATTCTTGCTCATATCTTGTTATGGTAGTTTATGTCTTTATCTGCTCTGGTACTGATAGTTGAATTTGTCTTTTGCAGGCACTACACCGCAATATGATGCCCATTGGTTGCAGCATCGGCCGATCGCTCTGACATATGTTTCGCGTCCTATTCCTAAGACTGTTATGAGGAGGGCCCATTGGGTACGGTGTGGTAGCGGAGGCTGTGGTGGAGGGAGAGGTGGTGGTAGGGGTGGGAGGGATGGGGGTAGAGATGGTGGACGGGGTAGNAAGAGGAGATGATGGGGGGATGATCCTGGTCCCGGGGGTGCTGGAGGTGGAGCTAGGAGCAGAGGTGGCCGGAGTGGGGGGCAGTCCAGAGTTGGGTTGGGCGCCATTTTGGAGGAGGAGGCACCTCAGTTGATATGGAGGGTTCACAGGCAGACAGCTGCAGTTTTGGCCCCTAGGGAGGAGGATAGGGTTATCATTGAGGATGTGGATGTGGAGATCACAGATATAGATGTGGAGGCTCTTGACGAGCAGAGTGCTGAGACAGGGTCCTCTGGTGATAGTGGGAGTACTAGGAGCAGCACAAGGGAGAGCTCAGAGAGTATAGATGATTCCTTGGTTCTCAAGCGGAGAGGGGGTGAGGGACTAGGAGGCCAGGTAGAGGAGGGTGATATGGATGTTGCCATGGGTGGTATGGATGATGATCCCTCAGAGGTGGAGTGGCTCTCCCAACAAGTTCAAGATTTGCAGGCCCGAATTGCCTTATCTGATGCACGTGCGACCATCTTGGAGGCCTGTGTGACAGCAGCTGAGTCTAGAGAGCGACAAGCTTGGGCTGAGGTCCGCTCTTTCATTGATAGTGTACAGAATGTTGCCCATAGGGATATTCTGGATAGGTACTATAGATCTGGGCGAGACGCCTAGAGAGAGATTGACTACTAGAGATGCCATTATGAGGGTGCAGTTCCTGCAGCACAGAGGGTGCCTAGTTACACAATGTCTCAGAGATCCAGCAGGGCTCAGCATTCACAGAGTAGTGGTGTCAGAGCTCCTGGGTCCTCTCACAGGATAGATTCTGATATGCCTCCCCCCCATGCACCTCCTGCCGAGGGTGGGGGTAGCTCTTGTTGACTATGCCCTGTACCATTTTTGTAGTGATTCATTGTATACTCTGAGTAGTACCATTTTTGTATCCCGATACACTGATATATATTGATATACATGTTGATTTCC
>MU224484.1:1758854-1769837 GCA_018584345.1 Thuja plicata
GGGAAAGCCAAGCAAACAAGATAGAACTCCTATGCCCCTAGAGTCCATCTGGATAGCATCGTGAGCTCTTGTTTGCAACGTAAAGGGAAAGACCATAGAAACCAAGATAGAACTCCAAAGCAACTCAAAGTCCATCTAAATAGTGCTGTGAGCTCTTGATTCCATAAAGAAAACAAGCAAAATAAAAGAGAAGGAATGTCCAATTCTTTCCCAGGTTTAATCTCAGATCGTGGAACTACGCAGCTGCAAGATAAGTGACAGCGCCTACCGCATTTATCCTAAATCATCATGGCCCTGAATTCGAAGTGAACATTCAATAGACATCAATCAAAGAAAATAAGTCATGATCTATCATAGCTGCTCTCCTCACATGGTGGATCCTGGAGTAGCGTAAGAATATAACCCCGAAATATAGACTGACATCTGACCGACTTGACTGACCTAGTCAACATTTTAGTGTGGTTCCTTGATGCAGTTGGATTCTCTTGATTGGCTCAAACTCTTTGGATAGGCTTTGTTGGCTTGATTGCTTTGATCGAATTGGCAGCTGATCAAGCTGTGTCAAATGTGCCCAATGCTTGTTTGCAAAGCTCATGATTGTGACAGTATTGATTGATAGATTTGATTTCTCTGATCATGTTGGTAGCGGATCAAGTTGTGTCAGATGTGCCCAATGCTTGTTCACAAAGCTCATGATTGTGACAATTGATAGTTTGGCTTGGTCACCTGTTGCTTGCTGATTGAATTGATAGATTGATAAAGTTGTGTTAGATGAGCCCAATGTTGATATGCAAAGCTCATGATTGTGACATTTGATTGACTGGGCGTGCTTGCCCCTTGCTCTCTTGATAACCGAGTTGGTTTTATTGCTTTGGAATTTTTGCAATTTTTTGAATGTTTTTGATGATTGATTTTCTCTTGATTTTGATATTTTTAGGATTTATGATGAGTTTTCCAATTTTTAGGATTTTTCCGGACATTTGGAATTGCCCCCTAGTCTGGTGGACTAGTGTTAACCATGAGTAAGTGCTTGGTGCTCAGAGGGGATTGTGCTTTTGGATATAGCTTGGGATAGTCAGTCTTGCATTGTGAAGTGTGCTCAAGCTTTTGGAGCTCATTGATGGTGAAGCTGGATTTGAACACTTGGCGCCTGTTTGCCAGGTTTTCACCAAGGTACCTACTCAATAGTGCCTGATTGCCAGGTTTTCACCAAGGTACCTACTCAATAGTGCCTGATTGCCAGGTTTTCATTGAGAGAGCGATTTTGTTTTCTCTTTACTTTTTTGCTTTTTTGCTTTTTTTTTTATTGTTGCCAAGGCGCCTGATTGCCAGGTTTTCACCAAGGTAACTTTTATATTTTTTTTTGGTATTTTCTGGATATGTAGATCAATGCCTTAACCATAGAACCATAGAGACCTTTAAGGGTAGAACCTCTTCAGGTGCATGTTGTTGATGTATTCAAGGAGCTGATCTCCTTCTAGTGTTGCTAGTATGAATGCCCCACTCTGAGTAGAGCTGATAATAACAAATGGTCCTAGCCAGTTAGGCTCGAACTTTCTGGGTTTGACTCGCTCTGCTTGATTCTTCTGATTTTCCATGAGGAAAAGGTCTCCTACCTCAAATGTTTGTGGCTTCACCTTCTTGTGATAATTCCTTCTAAGGTGATTCTGATAGCCTTGTAAGTGGTCAAAGGCATGTTGCCTTCTTTCATCTAGTAACTCTAGCTCACTAAGTCGTGCCACTCTATAGTCTTCATCTGAAACCAGGTTCTTCAATGATATCCTTAGGAATGGGATTTCTACTTTGAGGGGTAATACCGCCTTTGTTCCATAGACTAGGGAGAAAGGAGTGGCTCCTGTAGGTGTTCTCACACTAGTTCTATATGCCCATAATGCAGGACTAAGCTGTAAATGCCAGTCTCTCCCTAATTCGTTCACTATTTTCTTCAGGATTTTCAGGATTGTTTTATTTGTAGCTTTAGCTTGGCCATTCCCTTGAGGGTAGTAAAATGAGGAGAACCCTTGTTTGATGTGGAACTGTTCACATAGGTCTTCAACATCCTTTTTTTGGAAAGGGGTACCATGATCTGTCAGGATTGTTCGGGGGATCCCGTATCGACAGATGATGTGGTTAAGTATGAACATCGCTATTTGCTTTCCAGTGATGTAATTGAGGGGAATTGCTTCCACCCACTTGGTGAAGTACTCCATTTCTTCTATGATGTACTTGTGTCCGTTTGCTGAAGAGGGTGTGATTTTGCCTACCAGGTCAAATCCCCACATTGAAAATGGTAGCGGTGATGTAATGGGATTTAGTTCCTGGGCCGGTGCATGGATGAGGTCTCCATGAATTTGACACTGTCTACACCTTTGAACATGCTTGTGTGTATCTGTCTCTATTGTGGCCAATAGTATCCCATGCAGATTATTTTCTTAGCTAAGCTATTGCCACCTCTGTGGTTTCCACATATTCCTTCATGTACCTCGTACAAAGCTTTATGGGATTCCATGGAAGTGAGAC
This sequence comes from Thuja plicata, assembly GCA_018584345.1. Classification (NCBI taxonomy): domain Eukaryota; kingdom Viridiplantae; phylum Streptophyta; class Pinopsida; order Cupressales; family Cupressaceae; genus Thuja; species Thuja plicata. Next base: position 1,761,375 of record MU224484.1, read on the forward strand.
ATCGTAGCAATGTTCCATCTAGACTTCGTCGGTATAGAGTAGTTGAGAGGATAGTATACCTAGAGGCTTGGTGGATGAGGGCTTTTCTCTGGTTCCTAGACAAGTTTGGGGGTAAGACATTGTTTTGGAGATAGCTATAGACATCTTGATACCATGGGGATTCAGGACCAACAAGGACACACGCTGATTCTGTGATAGATTCTTGATGTGATGGTACCAAGAGTTTCTCCACTAGAAACTAGAATTTGGTATCGTTACCTGGCATATCAATCAATGATGCTATGGTAGCCATCACATTTGCTGCTTTGTTTTGTGCTCTTGGGACTTGCTCAAAGAGAATGTAATGAAAATTTGTGCGCAGTCTTTCCATCTGTGCTCTATAAGGTATGAGCTTCTCATCTTTGGTCATATAATCATTGGTAACTTGACTAATGACCAACTGCAAATCACCAAAGACTTTCAGGTTCTTGATTCTCCATTGAATGGCTATCTTTAAACCGATGACCAGTGCTTCATATTCTACTATATTGTTGGTGCATTGGAAGTTAAGTCTGAAAGACTTTGGAATTGTATCAAGATATGGAGTGATAAGAACTATCCCTGCCCCCGCACCATGGTTTGTACATGATCCATCAAAATAAATTTGCCATACCTCGATCGCCAGTTGTAGTGTCATGATAGATTCATCAGGAAAGTCTGAAACAATAGGATGGTGGTCTTGAATTGTTGCCTCTGCTAGTTGATCGGCGATCACTTGTCCTTTGATGGCCTTTTTGTCTACGTACTCAATGTCGAACTCGCTTAAGATCATTGCCCACTTTTCCAGTCTTCCCATGAGCGCTGCTTTGCTTAATAGGTACTTGAGAGGATCAATATGTGTGATCAATCTCATTTGGTGACTCAACATGTAGTGTCTGAGCTTCTGGGAAGCAAAAACAACTGCCAGGCATGACTTCTCAATGGGTGTATAGTTTAGCTCATATCCAACCAAAGTCCTACTTAGATAGTAAATGGCCCTCTCTTTTCTTGCGTCATCATGTTGTGCCAAGAGTACACCTAACGCTAATTTCGTTGCTGAGATATATAGAAGCAATGGTCTACCTTGTACTAGTGGTACCAATATAGGAGACTTAAGAAGGTAGTCTTTGAATATCTGAAATGCCTATTCACATTGCTCTGTCCATATGAACTTGATGTCTTTATGCAATAGATGTTGGAATGGGTGGCACTTGTCTGCCAGTTGAGCTATGAAGTGTCTGATCGATTGGAGCCTTCCTTGTAACCCTCTTAGTTGTCTCAGGTTCAATGGTGGAGGCATGTCCAATATTGCCTTGACCTTTGTTGGATCCACTTCGATTCCTCTGTGTGATACTATGAACCCCAATAATTTTCCCGCTGTGACACCGAATGCACACTTTTTTGGATTTAGTCAAACTTTGAATTCCTGCATTCTATCAAAGATGGGTCCCAAAACCTATAGATGATCCTTTCAAAGTATTGATCTGGCTAATATGTCATCCACATAGTCTTCCATTTTCTTATGGATGAGATCATGGAATATAGTCGTCATAGCCCTCTGATATGTCACTCCGACATTCTTTAGACCAAACGGCATGACATTCCAACAATATGTCCCCCAAGGACATGTGAAAGATGTTTTGTGTTGGTCCTCTGGTGTGATCCTTATTTGATTGTAACCTAAAAAGCCATCCATGAGTGATAGCATTTGATGTCCGACAGTTAGTTCTACTATCATATCAATATTTGGTAAAGGAAAGTCATCCTTGGGACATGCTATGTTGAGATCCCGGAAGTCTATGCAAATCTGTATTTGATCACTATGCTTTGAAACTGGTACAAGATTAGATATCCAGTCCGCATATGGTATAGGTCTGATGAATTTAGCATCTAGGAGCTTTTTCAGTTCTGCCTTGACTAGAAATGCAACGTGAGGGTGCGTCTTTCTTAGCTTCTGTTTGACAGGTTTAGCATTGGGTGGCAATGGGAGATGGTGTAGCACAAGCTCTGGATCTAATCCTGGCATATCTGAGTAGGACCATGCGAAATTGATCATTCTTGCCTTGAAGAAACTGATGAACTATTCTCTCTCCTTAGGAGTGAGTGATTTTGCCAAGTAAATGTTCCTTGGGTTCTTGTCATCCCCCAAGTTGATCTCCTTTGTTTCTTCTGCTAATAATGTTGATTTCTCCTCTGTTAAGGGGGGGAGTTCTTTCTTTCCATCTTCTAGCGCCTCAATGAGGTTTTCGCTAGAAGATACATCTTCTTTTATCTTTTTAATCTTTTGTTCTTTTTTCTTTTGTGGACTAGAAAGAGGAGCTTCCTCCCCAAAATATGTTGCTCTGTCTAGGTTGATGGAGAATCATTCTTTGTGATCTCCTGATGGAATGCCTTCCCTTAGTCCCATGAAATGAGCTATCACCTCATCGTTCTCAAAGACATCTAGATCAGGTGGCCCTTGTTGATCCCACTCTATAAGCTTAGGGTGTATAAGATAGACACTTTCACTACTATTTGGCTCTGGTTGACTAAATGGGACTGTTGATATGGTGCCTACAAAATTAGACTGTGATGTGGATGCACCACTTGAGGTTTGATAAATGACATGTTTGTCTATACAGGGTTGTTCGGTGATGGTTAGTTGGTCAAACAAGTCTGCTAGGTTTATGATAATGTCAGCCCGAGGGGAAAAGTATGGGATTGACAGTTCAGAGTTGTGGAGGGATCTCCACACATACTCATGGGAGTCAGTCTCAATGGAATGTTCGTCTGATGTCTCACTTCCTTGGTTATCATCGATTGCTAAGTGTAGGTTTATTTGGGATTGTGTGGTTCCCTCTTCGGTAGGCAACAACTGCACTAATATGTTGCTTATTAGGACATGCTTTGTGTTATGCCCCCGGTGCATCTCTGCTATTTTCTCATGATTGACTTGAATGTCTTGGATCATAGGACTAGTGCTTTTTTGTCCATAGCCCAAACCTCTTGTGTTTCTCTGGGTTGGTGGGAGAGGCAATTCATATATGCCTTGTTGTCTTTCTCCCAGCCCAGTTGTACCATCGTACCCAAATCTTTGTATCATTGTGTAACCATTACCATAGTTTGACAAAGGTAACGGAGGCCGGATTGTCTCAGGGGAATCTCGGTATAACCAGGTATTGATGTCTTGTTCAAAAGGATTTTCTTCTGCTATATCTCCCCACCGGACAAAGGTTGTTGGTGGACATCTGAATAGAACAGTTTGCAGAGTTTTTTTTACAATAACAGGTTGTGACATGCCATGAGTTCTTGGGCTTTGAGGGATGTGCGTGATGGTAAAAGCTTCTTCATATCTATATTCACCACAACCCTTGTCCATGATGGATATCTTTCCTACTTTTTGTGTGATATCTTTAAGATTTGAATCTGAAGAGGATGAGATGCTTGCTTCTTGTTTAATGACTATCTTTCCTGCAGCCCATGTGAAATCCTTGGGATTTGAATATGAAGAGGATGGGATGCTTGCATCTTGGTTTGATGGTACCTAGTTATCAGTGCTAATTTGGACCACATTACAATATTAGAAGGGATTGGGATCTCCCTCTATGATGATCTCCTCTCCTTGGTGAGGTAACTTGATGCATTGATGGTATGTCAAAGGTACAGCTTGCATTTCATGTATCCAAGGTCTCCCTAGTAACATGTTGTATCCCAACTCAAGGTCTAAGATTTGGAAGGGTGTGTTTTTTACCACAGGACCAATGCGAACAGGTAGAATGATAATACCCTTAGAGGAGCTTTCCTCTTCATCAGAAGCTCTGATATTTATCCTCCTTGTGACATCAATGCTTGATTCTGAATAGCCTAGTTGCTTGATTAACTTTAGAGTACAAATGTTTAACCCAACTCCACCATCAACAAGGACCCTACGGACAATGCTCTTGTGGATTTGGACAAGTAAGTGTAGAGGATCATTATGCAGGGGTTTATGCAGCGACACTTCATGGTCTGTGAATGTGGCATGTTTGTTAGCTGCTATATGGTTGACCATCATTTGGAAGCTCTCGGGTGTTGTGTCCCTTGGGACAGCTACATTCTGAAGTGCTTGGTCAAGTGCCAGTTTATGCTACGGAGATATGCGCAATAGGTCAAACATGGAGATCTGGGCAGGTGTGCACTTTAATTGGTCCACTATGCTTGTTTGTGGATCCGAGTTTGCTATAGGATTGGCTAATGTAGCAGTTGGGGATGGTAATCCTTGCAAGATGACTCTAGCACGACACGTTGTTACAGCACGATTGCTACCTTGGTCTCTGATAGTGATTGTATCCACATGGCTATCTGAAGGATTGAGGCAATTCATAACATTATCACTGTTGGCATAGGTATAGTTAACTTGTTTTGTTTGTCCACCAGACCCAGAGGCTTTTCCCTTTTTGTGATCATGAAAGGTATCGTTGAATATAGTGTGATCAGTTGTGCCTTTGGTTTGAGTATTCGTCACTCCTTGTGTCAATTAGATCTTGGATAGCATGTTTCAATCTGTAGAAGTTGGCCATTTTGTTCCCTTTCACCCGATGAAACTCACAGAAATCTTTGTCATTATACCACCTTGATTTGTTTTCATCTTGTTCAAAGTCTCTGATTTCTAGGAGAGTGATAGTGTTTGATTGTATCAACTTGCGTAAAGTTGATTCTATCAGCTCTCCCAATGGTGTGAAATCTCATTGTTGGAATTGAAACCGTGGTTTGCGTTGATTCTATTGTTGACTGTTTGACACTGTGGCCACTTGTACAGGGGGAGGTTAGTTTTGGGTGTATGCTTGTTGAGTGGGCCTTGTGGGTTTTTGGTTTTCCACAGGTGTGCCTTGCAGTGACACCTTGGGTTGCGCATAGTTGACTATCTTCACATCAATGACACCATCGCTAGTGACATTTTTGTTTTTGTTCCACCACTTAGCTTTTTCCATTGCATTCTTATTTATATTTTTTTTTGTGGGATCAGAAAGGATTCCTTGTTTGACTAAGTTCTGCTCACAACGAACTCCTCTTTCGATGAGTTGTGTGAAATTCGGAGCTAACTGTAACTCTGTTGTGAATGACATGTCTGGGATTAGATTGTCAACAAACATGACTATTAAGTCTTGTTTGGGCACATCATATGTTATACGATTTGCCGTATTCCTCCATCTCTGTAGGAATTTCACAAAAGACTCTCCACCTTTCTGTTTGATATCACAAAGGTCCTTGATGCTGACCTTGCACTCGATGTTATGATGGAAGTGAGCTATGAAATTTTCAACCAATTCTCCCCAAGACTGAATGCCATGAGGTAAATGTGAGAACCATTCCATTGCTGGTCCGACCAAGCTTTGTGGGAACAGTCGCATTAGGTATGTCTCATCATGAGCAACTTCGACGCAACTATCAAAAAACTCTCAGATATGCTCAATAGGGTTGGTACTGCCCCTATATTTGTCAAATTTCAGTACCAAGAAGTGGTTTGGGAATGGAGACATGTGAAGAGAATGGTCAAAAGGGTATGGGTATAAATCCTCTGCGGTATAAGATTTAGTTTGCCCCTGATTTTGCATATCTATCATTTGGGTTTGAAGGGTTTGTATTTGTTGCATTAGCATGTTTGTTTGATATTGAGGCTGGTGTGTGTGGACATTCCTTTGTGTTGCGGTGGGTATGAGGTTGCGCCTCTGTGTCCCTTGAGTAGGAACATAGGATTTCATCCTAGGGACTTGATATTGATTCCCCACCAAGTGATTTGTAACTGGAGGGACATGAGTAGTCCATGGTGGGTTTTGATGTGTTTGCTGTTGTGACTGAAACTGGGGTTGATAATGCTGGGGTAGATATTGTTGCTGCTGAGGTTGGGTTTGAGGCAACTGAAGCTAGGGTTTCTATTGCGGGAGTTGGAACTGAGGCAATTGAAGTTTGGGGTTGCTGTTGCGAGGGTTGGTTTTGAGGCAACTGAAGCTGGGGTTGCTGTTGCAGAGGTTGGGGTTGAGGCAATTGAAGCTAGGGTTGCTGTTGCGAAGGTTGGATTGGTGTTAACATGGTAAAAGATGTAGCCTTGGGCGGGCCTTGACTATAAGTCGTTCCTGCAGAGATGGATCCCTGCGGGCATGATGTGTTGATCCCAAGGCTAGTATGAATTGATTGCAGCAACGACATAGTTTCAGAACAGTTGGTGTTTGGTGGGATGGAAGGCATAGCATGAGAGCTTGATTGTCCTGGCCATGAGACCAGAGGTGGAGGCATACTAGTGACCATAGGTGCACTTTGTTGTGAGCCTGTCATGCTTTGAGTAGAAGATGTGCTAGCCTGGGTCGGGTCAATGGTTTGATTGGATGCAATCTATGTTGATGTGGGTAAAACCAATGGCGGAAAGATCTGTGACACAACAGGTAGTATCTGAGGAGTGTGAGTAGTGTTTTGACCTGCGAGAGGGTTTTCAGGCCATATAGTTGATACACTGAATTCAGCGGGGAGTTTGACTCCCTTCTTTATTAACATGGCCAAGTAACGTTCAGGGTTCCTCTCTACAACAGTGTCAACTACTTTCGTGGAGTAAGCATCTTGTTCCACATATTCAAGTTCTTCTTCTATGATATCTTGGAAAAAGGCTGCCCCACGGGGTTGTTCAATGAATAGAGTAGAACTGGTGTTCATGAAGGGTTCGTTCTCTTGCTCTGTTTCCCAAGCAGGGAAACGGTTGATATATGACTCATCAGGTTGATTTCTAGCCTTAGAAATTGTATAAGGTCCTCCATGAGGTGTTTGAGACATAGTGCGGTCCAGGTTTTGTAACTAAAACAAGTGATATAAAGCAAACAAGGAAGAAGATCCTTTCTGAGGAAGCCCAAGTTATGTTTTTAGACAAGGGTAATTCTAGGGACAGATTTTGATATAACTTGATCTCAAAGTGGTGATAAAAAGATAAGATTTTCCGACCTTTGCCTTGGACAAAGTCACTTTGATAAAGATGATGATGTTTGATATGATGAGATCAAGGTATTTCTATTCTGAACTTTTGAACTAACAATGCTTTTGACAATAATCGTGCTTTACAGAGAAAGGGTAATCTTTGATGTTTAGAGATTCACACAATGTTCTTCGCATTTTCTTGGGATAGACACTAGTTTTGGACACCAAATGAAGAATTCTTTCAAGGTTTTAGGTCAAAACAAGAATATAGTATATTTGGTTAATTGTGGTACAATTTCACCGATTGCGGTAAAAAAGCTAGTCGATTGCGGTAGTTTATCACCGATTACGGTAATAAACATGACAATTACGGCAATAAATGAATCAACTATGGCAAACTTCCTTCAATTGCGGCACAATGCGGGCAATTGCGGTAAAGGAAGATCAGTCTAAAAAAAGACTAGAGGATAAGTATCACTGCTTATTTTTTTGAATTTTCTGGAACAATGCTTCTGATTTGCAAGAAAGTTGACGTTGACAACCCTAGACTTTAACACGTTTGACTTGTTTTGACATTTTGGATGTTTTGTTTTGCATTTTCAAAAATTGATCAAAGGAACAAGCACCATAGACACTGTGTTTTGAAGAATGAAGACTGAAATTGTGTATTTTCTACAACTTTTTCAAGTTGCAAGGTTATCACGAGGTCTCAACAATGAACAATCAGATTAATCTAGGTCAATGGCTTCAGAATACAATGTTATAGGCCCAATGCTTGAATGTCCATTAGCTCACACAAAAATTGCAAAAATTTACATGTACAAGTGTGGCACCTTTATCAAATGCGGTACATAACCGGCGATTGCAGCATTTAAACCATAATTGCGACAAAACCGTAGTCGATTGCGGCACATATGTCAAATTTTCATAAAAGTACAAATTTTAAAAGCAATAAATGACACGCAAAGCGAGAAAACTCACCAGACATCCAGAGCCAGCAGGTCTGCAGTATGTACGGACTCAGTCAGAGATGTGCACTATGCCAGGAAGGCCCGCCATCGCTCGAAAACAGGAAGAAAAGAAGGCAGAAATCAGAAACCAACTTAACAAGATAATCAGAGCTCCAAATCGCAAAGTGACAAATGAAGAGCTCTCTTCACTATTTATAGGGGTTCTGGAAAACCCTAATTTCACCAGAAGCTCCAAAATTTCTTCCCGGTCCCCGAAAACTTCGATGGTCAATTACAGGGGCATAATAAGGTATTTTTCAAATCTGTAAGCTACCTAGTTCCACAAATTATAGTTTCAACAAATCAACGCTCGTCTCGCGACTTTTCACTCAAATTTGTTGAGGGGGCATAAATACACCTACTAAATGTCAGGGCAAGCTGGGGCAAAATTCAAAGAATCTTTGACACACTGCGACAAGTCACATCGCATCAAAGAGGGGCAAATGTAGACACCCTAAAATGGACAGGTTTGCGACTTTACATTAAAAACACTAATTTTCATCTATTAATTAATGGT
>MU224484.1:1778603-1798592 GCA_018584345.1 Thuja plicata
GACCCCTTAGGAACCCTAAGAATACATTTTAGGGTTACTAGTATACATTAATAGACCTCAAGGGGTCATAGGACATATTACAGTGTCTTAGGACACCATAAGACCCCTTACGACTCCTAAGATGTACTCTTAGGCTTCCTAATGGGTCGTAAGGTGTCATAAGGGTTCGTAGGAGCCATTAATGGATGTTAGGACCCCTTAAGACACCTTACAACCCTTAAGATGTACTCTTAGGATTTTTAATGGTTTGTAAGGTGTCATGTAGTAGGACCCATTAATGGGTCCTAGGACCCCTTAAGACACCTTACGACCACTAAGATGTACTCTTAGGCTTCCTAATGGGTCGTAAGGTGTCATGAGGGGTTGTAGGACCCATTCATAGGTCGTAGGACCCATTAATGGGTCCTAGGACCCCTTAAGACACCTTACGGCCCCTAAGATGTACTCTTAGGTTTTTTAAGGGGTTGTAAGGGTTCATAAGGAGTCGTAGGAGTCATTAATGGGTCCTACGACCCCGTAAGACACCTTATGTCCCCTAATATGTACTCTTAGGCTTCCTAATGGGTCTCTCTCTCATAGGTATTATTATTATAATATAAATAATAATAAATATAATAATAATATTATACTATTATACAATAGTAATATAATACTAATTTATATAATATAATAGAAATATATATAATATAATATAATACTAATATGAATAATAATAATATATTAATACTAATATTACTAAATATCATACTAATATTAATATAATATAATACTACTATTATACAATACTAATATAAATAATAATAATTTAATACTAATGCTATTATCATTTAGTATTTGTATAATATTAATATTATAAAATATGAAATCTATAAAAACTAAAAAACTAAAATCAATATTGAAAATGTTGAAATTTCAAATGGAAAGCAAAATTTTGGCTGGAGAAATCTGGTATCCGATAATATCTCATATCTGATAATATCTCATATTCGATTTAATATCTCATATCCGATTTAGTATCTCATATCTGATAATATCTCATATCCGATATTATCTCATATATGATTAGCCTTAGCATTTGCCTCGGGTTTTGGCTTTGCAATGCCAAACGTGGATGGTCAACCAAAAAAACATGTTTATCATATTTCCTCTGACCTCCAGACTTCGGTGATGTAGCTGATGACCTTTTTTTCTCCTAAAATTGATGAAACAAAAGGGTTTCTTAAAGAGATTATCAGGTTTCCATTAATATAATTGCTGTCAAATTTTGATTTCAATAAGTATTTAATACTTATTTTTTATTTGAGTTACCTCTAAAGTCCCGATTGACAGACTGATTGAAAAACAATTATAACGTTCAAACGGTTTAACCTTTTTGAAAGCCGAAACATGCGTCACATTCTATGCTTCGCCTACTATAAGAAAATTTTAAAAAAATCAATTTTGTAAAGTTTGAATTAGTTAAGGTGGTCATACATGGGAGTTTTATTATTTTGAAAAAGTCATAGTAGAAAAATAATTATTAATTAATTATTTGAGAAAAAATTACAAAAAAATGTGTCACATCCGGTCATGAGTCTTCTACTTATATCTAGAATTTTGTTTAAAGATATCATCATTTGATTGTGATTAAGGTGGTCAGACATACACGTACTTTTTATCTTTTTCCTGAAATTTTCATACTGCTGCATTGAAATCTAAAATTTTCAACAATTAGATTAATTTTTTTCAGAAAAAGGGGTAGTAGTTTAGAAACTACATTCAATTTTCTACAGATTCTATTCTTACAACTTTTTCACATAAGGTGGATAAGATGTCCAAATTTTTACGTCAAGTTGACTAACCCTGATTTTCTGATTTTTCATTGCCACTTAAGGCCATAGCTTGGTATACCATGATCTTGCACATACCCTTCAATAAAAAAATAAGAAAAAATATGTTCATCGATTGTTGGTGGCTTAGGTATCTTTCTCCAAAAGGATTCAAAAAAATTCATTTATTTAGGTAAAAATATGGTGGCCGTACACGGGTGTGGTATGGTCCTAAAACAAATATTTTGAAAAAGTGGTTTTTAAATATGCCTACTAAAAAGAAATTTATACCATGTGGGTATTTGAATAAATTACATATTTGAAAAGTAGACTCCGTGCACTGCATTTTATAGTACTCAAGTGTTTTGAGATTCAATCTCTAAGTGCCTCAAAATTTGACATCAATTGATAGGAAATTTGAAAAATAGGGAAAACACTTTCACTTTTTCCCCAAAAGTGGGACTCAACTTCTTGCAGCCACCCTATTCCAAATTTTGGAGCTAGACGGGAGACCATTAGAGTTAAGATTGTTATAGAAGTGCTCTCTTTCTAAGTACCTGGCCTTGATAATTTCATACCAGTCAACAACACCTTTCACAAGTTTCCATCCAATTTTGGCTATTAAGGCTTTGTTCAAGGTGTTTATCTTTCTGATTTCCAGACCTCCCATAGCTTTAGACAGGCACACAAAGTCTCAATTGACCAAAGATAGATGCTTCTTCTCTTCCAAACTAGTCCAAAGGAAGGTTCTTTGAATCTTCTCAAGTTTATTTGCCATAGAGCCAGATATTTTGAATAAAGATAGGAAGTAAACCGAGATGCCCTGGAGGGAGGAAACAAGGAGTTGGAGCTTCCCAACATTGCTTAGGAATTTTCCCTTCCATCTAGCCACTTTTTTCTGATTTCTTTCTACAACAGTATTCCAGAAGGCCGGGGTTACATCTCTTATAGTGAGGGGGAGGCCCAAATAAGTTCCAGGTAGGCTAGCAGATTGGAAGCCCGCGATGTTAAGAATCTTAGACTGTAAGTCGGCAAGGGTATTAAAGAAGTATAGGTTTCTTTTAGTGTAATTTATACATTGGCCTTAAGTAGAGCATAGTCTGGAAAATGGTTCTTCCATTGTTTGGCCTCAATGACAGAGAATTTTCCAAATAGGAAAGTGTCATCCACGAATTGTTGCAAGATAGAGGGGGGGATAGTGGAAGCTGCCTTTATTCCCTAAATTCTCCTAGTAGCAGCTAGGTTTATGAAATTCCTTCTTAGAACTTCTGCAATCATGATAAAGAGTCACAGGGACAGGGTTCCCCCTACGTAAGACCTTTATCACCTTTAAAGAATCTCCAAGAGACCCCATTAACCAGGACTGAGAAGTGCATTGTTTCAACACATTCCCGAATCATATGAACGACTTTTGAGCTAAAACCAAGTTTTAGGAGGGTCTTGTATAGAAAACACAAATTAACTTTATCATAAGCTTTAGAGGTGTCAAGCTTACAAGCTATACCTGGAACTCTACTTTTGTCCATGGAGTGGATGATTTCACAAGAGACAATGGCAACATCAAGGATTTGCCGACCCGGAACGAATTCTTTGTTAATATGATCATAGATACCCATTTGTCTTTGATGGTACCTACATGTGAAACAATAGTAGTTTTAGAAAGCATATTAGGGATCTATTATATTTAAAGGGAAGATTGTTTATGACTTCCTCAATAATAGGTAATGAACAATAATGAACAATGATTAAAAATAATTTACACAAGCAATGCAAGTGCCTCTAATGTCTATACAATGATGTGATATTGATGCAAATATTCTATAATAATGTTTTACAATGATGTGATATTGATGTAAATATTTTCTATTAATGTTTATCATTCTTTAATATGACTCTATGTGAGATTCTACTTAAGGATCTAAGATTATCTACAAGGTCTTAGATATTTAAAAGTGTTCTAGAACACAACAAAAATAAACCAAAATAAATGTCGTGTAATAATGTTTCATGATTCTTTGATGCGATATGTTTTCAATCTGATGATTCTATAAATAAGAGAATATTTATAACAGTAGAGTTCTAAAAGGATAAGCATTGTACGTAATTTAGATTTAGGAAAAACAAATTTATCTACAAAACATGTAAAAAATTAAAAAAATGAATTTAACAAACTACCAAAAGTTCAGGGGTAAAATTGAATTTAGTATGAATTCCTTACAATATCTAATGCTCATTATATTCTACACGAAAAACGGCCGATTCTCTTAAGATTGTGTTCAGACAAAATATGCTAAAAAATAGAGCAGAGAACATGCAAGCAGACTTAAGTAGAATCTGCGTAGCCAGAAAAATTAGATAATAAAAGAGTTGACACGTTAATAAATAACAGTATTTTGCTTAAAATAGACAGAGAAATCAGAGAACTAATCCAATATAAAAGTATTTGGGTAGTTGGGTTGGTTCCTTATTTGGGTGCCTAAACAAAATTCCCCTTCAGTATGCGTTTCAATGAGCAGTTGGAATATTTTGGTTATATTCTATCATTCCTTAATTATATTATGATTTTTTTCAAATGGATACCATAGCCGTTGAACTACTGGTGTGAGCATTATTAGCTCAAGACATTTATTCATGGCATTAGGATTCAGCTTAAAAGCAATTAAATATTTGCCTTTTACTTTTAAAAAAAATGCTATTGATGCTGCAGCAATCATCATCCATGTGCTTGTTTTGAAAAGAAATAGTTAATGGAAGTTGAAGGTTCCCTGCCAGCAATGATATGCTCATTAGGGGACGTAAACATTCCCCCAACCAAAACCCAAATATTCACTTTCAAGAAACGAAACTAGGGAGAAGAGAGATTGAGTATGGGGATAGTTGAATATTAATTTGAGATTTAGCACAACTATGCAATCAATATGCAGAATCATATGTTGGTGAGAAAGTAACAATAAAATCAATAGTTTACTGTTATGAAATGATTTGATATGTAATATGAAAATTTATAAATCTTTGGTGAATTCTAATGCAACTCACATGTCAAGATTTCAGTTCTCATTGCACTCCAACACCTTCTTTTTCTCATGAAAATCAATAATGTCCAAGAATATAGATAGCTGAATCCACATGAAAATCAATAATGTCCAAGAATATAGATAGCTGAATCCAAATAGGAAAGAGAGAACCCAATTGTGAGAAATAATGACTTCACCTTGGTTTACTAACATCAAGGGGCAGGCTTAAGGCCATAGATAGGTTTCTTCAAATTTCAAAATAAAAAAGAATCCTAAATGTATCCTACAATTACTCCATGCATATCTCCTCCTCAAAGTTTCTCTAAAGAAAAAAATTCTTTGCATTCATTTGGTGAACCTTTAATTATTGTGTTGTAGGGATAGCAAGTGTGAACATAATGTAATTCATCTTTGTGATCCTTTTTACAATTCTTAAACTAATCAACACTATGAACCAAGGAAAAACCATTTGCAACTAACCATTCATTAGACTTATTCACTAATCCACCGCGAATCTAGTCTAATAGATTCACTTATTGAATTTTTTTTTCGTTCATTTAGGAAGAGGCTGTAGATTCCAAGTTTATTTCTTAACCAAGGAACAATACTAATATTACATAGTAGATTTTAATTGGGAATAATAGATGTCTCCTAAAACTATGAAAATATCCACTCAATGTTGGATGTAGCTTATATTGTTTGTCAAGCCCAAAGTAGGCTTGAAGTGAAAGAATTCAGAGGTGATTCATTAACCTTGAATGATTATTATAAGAGAAAGAAGATGAATCCTTATCATCTTTGTCAACATTTAAAATGGAGAAAGAAGACTCCTTATTAGTAGGAATTTTTATAGCTGGATTTAAATCCCCAAAAGATCTATTATCCTCCCTAAGTGACTCCAATATAAATAAAATAGGCGAAGAATTGAAAAGTGGAAATAAACGATATGTCCTCAAAATGAATACTCCTCTTAATCAATAGCTCATGTTTAGTAGGATATAACAATATATAACCCTTATTACCATTTGCATAACTTATAAATATACAATTCCTATTTTTTTCGTATCTACTACATTATGCTATTTTATAAGAAATATGGGCCAATACAAAACTAACAACCTAATTTTATTAGGCATTAGTTTTTAACGAATCCAAGCTTCAAAATGAGTGACTTCGTTCAAGGCTTGATAGGGAATGCAAGTTTGAATATAACAAACATATCTTATGGCCTCTAACTAATATTGAGGATTAAGAGATCTAGAGTTTACTATGTAGTCCAATATTTTCTTCAAATACTTGTTCTTTCACTTTGTCACATGATATTATTAAGGACTGTGTGGAATAATAATTTGCCCTAAATAAATCCATTTTATAGTGTAAAACTAGTCAAAATAATAGATGGCATACTTATTACTAGTGTTAGTGCATAAAAACTTGATGGTTTTCTTTGACTCTTTCTCTACAAAATTAAAAAAAACTTTTGAAATGTTCAAAGACCTTAAAATTATACTTAAGAAAGTTTTATTCAAGTACTTTCTAGAAAGTAAATCTAAGTATCTATAATTTATTTTTAAATGAACTGCAAAATATGTTTGGATTGTTGGATCATGTTGCAAGAAGTTTGTGCAAATGAACTAGCTAAATCAGGATGAACCAACTTTGATACTTGTGAATATCTTGGTGTCATGCGTTGATTAAAATTATCTTTAGGATGATTACAAATGATGCATCTTAAAAAAACTTTAAAAAAAAAAGAAAAAGAAATCTTATAACCATGTTCCACTGGTTGAGATTGTTTAATGCACAAGGCAATTGAGGAGGGGGGATTAGTTGGAAATAAAAGTTATATATCTTCTCTTGAATCAGATTCACAATATTTATTTTAATACATAATCACAAAAAATGTAACCATGAAAGGAACATGCGAAAATCAAGAACCATAACACACCATTACAAAATGAAGCACCAAATTACATGGAAAACCTTGTTAAGGGAAAAACCATAGAGGAGATTAATTCTCAATTATATAAACACATGTTAGGGTGACATCAGTTAAGATGATTTTTACAAAGAATGCTTACTACAAAAAAAAAGGCTCACTGCCAAAGGGCTTACTGCCTGGAAGAAGGCTCACTGTCTAGATGAATAAGAGTAAAAGAGAAAAGATCCACCACTGGTTCACCTCTGTAACTTGATTGAAGAATTTGTAGATAGGTCTTCTACTTACTAATTTTGATATCTAACACATGAAAGACCACACTATATATAACAACACTTTTCACTTACTCATATCCACACATATAGGGAGATAGATCCCCTTTCACCAATATTTATCACACATTCCCTCAACAATTCATATTTTATTTATGCCATCCTCGTACTTGCAAAATATTCCAAAGTCAGCTAAGCATCTTAACTAAAAAATTATTCAAATTAGGTCGACACTTAAGTTTTCCTGAGGTAGAAAGGAATGTAAAGTGGACCACATCACATCTTAACTGGAACCAAAAAATATATCATACACATTACTCTTCAATTTATATTCATCAAATCTTTTATGTGAAATTGTAAACACCTGAGGTCAACCAAACCTAGAGTAAACACCATCGAACTTTGAACACATGCCTCAAAAACAAAAACCCTCATACCGACTAAAAAAACAATATAAGAAAATTATAAGCATAGTTCCAAATCCGCAACACTAGAAAATAAAAACTCAGAGAAATGGGGATCATTCTTTCTCACAAGTAACTCTACCAAACACTATCAAACACTGGTGAACACAAATTCTTTTAAACTATGATCTAGAGTACAAAATCTCAAACCAAATACTTCTAAACACTGCTTAACAACATGTCCAATCTGCATGAGTAGATTTGCAATATAGAAGAAATACAAAACATAGATCTCTCAACACCACTATATAAAAAACTTAAGAAAATCTACAATAACCAGTCACTAATGATAACATAGGTGTGTTGACATCAATAACAATATCAATCAAGCATCAAACTTATCATTCTTCTCAAACCTACAACAATGTCCCTCTTTGTTATTAGTGGAAACTTATCAACAACAACAATTTTCTCATGCCTAATTCTCTCCCAATAAAAGATATCTCAATGCCTCATTCTACCCACCTTTGATATTAATGGATAAGGATACACACACATATACTTCCTCATTTTTCTCATCTCCCCCTGAAGGATACACCCACATATACTTCCATTTTGGAGTGGAAATATAATTGATAATTTCCTATGTTGACTAAAGAATATTGGATTATAATTTATAAAATGTAATAGATTTGTATTTTAGAAATTGGAATTTATCATGGATTTCACTTTTGACAAGTAGTGTGAGGTAATGAAGGCATCTATTCATGGTCATATTAATTTCTATGTTGTACTTACATTGTATTTGGCAAGATGATCATTATGGATGTGCTATATGTTATTACTGTAGGATCATAAATTAAAAGCACATTAATAAGGTGTACAATTTATGCTTAGTTAGAACCCATTTTAATGTGTTATCTTTCTTCTATGCATCATTAAAATTTATTATGTATTTACCCCTTTATTAATTTAATATCATCAATCTTTATGAGGACCCTTAATTATGAGTGTTCACTTTAATTATTTCATCCATTCAATTATCATTAGCATACATAGGCTCTATTACCCTATTTGACATGTTTCACACATTTCCCCTTTTCACACCTTGATTTGGCACACACTTTTGGGATCCTTATGATCATATTGACACCCGATTAAAAATTGAGCTATTTTTGCATCAACAAGGGTGACTTGGGTGGAGCAGGTCATAAATTTTACAACCTTTTCAGTGGAATTTGCTGGTGTTTTAAACTATTTATGCTTTGGAAGCCACCAATATACCTCAAGACTGATGTTAGGAGTGGTTAGCTCTAAGTATTGAAAGCTCTTCAAGGTAATTGGACCAACTATAGGGACAAGACTGCCCTCTGCACTTTTGGCTCTGTAAAACCAAGGTGTGTACACCTAATCCAGAAAGATATTCAACTATCACGGCTCTTTACAAATATGGATTTTAATAATAAATAAATTGTTAAAAAGTAATAAATGGTACCACTCATTCAGTGAATCTTCACTACCATGCAGGACACACAACCAACAACCACAAAAGTCAAAAGGAACTAAGATGGTTTTGATGTTTTTAATAGGGTAGAATATAGCCAAACATATCAGATATGTATCAATGTAGAAGATACTAATTACTGATCAGTGCTTTTATCCATTGGGCAATGTTTTAAGTTCAGATACAGGACAAAGAAACTAACTATTGTCATGGACTCAAAACCATAAATACAAATAATTCATAACAAACACTTCTTATAAGATCCTTATATAGACAAAGAAAATGGGTCTACCTCTTACCCAAAGAAAATTTTAATTTGATCCTAGATAAAAAATAGGGAATAAAACATATACATAGAGAAGTTCTATGCAGTGAACAAGAAGATTCAAAACTCAAGAGATAAACACCAAGGAGAGACTTGAATCTGAAATATTGTATTAAGTACAAAGATTCTAGTTTCAATTCCAAAATGCTTCAAAACATATGCCACTTCAACAAATGCAAAATATTTGCAACTTTCTATTCTATAATGATACTCTCTAGATAAACATATGTTAAACTAACTGGAAACAGTAAATAATTTTATGCCTTATGTTGCTTCCACAAGTTTTCAGCCCATCTAAATGATCTTGGGAGTCCTTCAATAGGCCAAGGACTACAAAAAGCTTCATATCATTTAGGGTTAGGGCTCAACTAATTAAAATATTACATGACAGAAGAATTAATTCATTTCAATAACCAAGCAACTTTGTCATCAAGAAATTGAAACATTCCTTTGATTTTGTCTGTTGAAAATATGATCTAGCCATGAGCCACCTAGGAAATTGCAAAACAAAGCTCTGTCAAAGGAATAATAAATGGAATGTTTGGTTTGTATTAATTACCCTAGGAAAGCTTAACCCTTCAGAATTGCAAAACTCCAATTATCCTCCCTGGAAAAGCTCAGGATCCAAAAACATATCTGATTTTCACCTTAAACCACTCTGGCAAAAGACCCCCTATTAATGGCGAAGAACAGAAAAGGATAAATCAAAGGTTTAAATTGATTAACAAATCAATCAGAAACCATAAAGAGATAATATCTACACAAATGCATTTATAATCACCAGAATTTCCTTCATACAACATCCAAAAACTATTCAAACCAAGACTAGAAGATCAAATTCCTCAATTAAATGCTTTGTAACAAGATGACATAGTTCACCACTTGAAAACCCTGAGAAAAAAATTTGAAAATTTGGAAATATAATAAAACGGCTACACCTGGCGTGAAATATGGCATCAATAGTAGAGATTTGAACTTAATACGTCTTTAAAACAGGGCCGTAGATCATCCGTAAGTTACCCAGGATTTGAAGATCTAATCCAGACATGTGGCATCTTGTTGCGATGCCTTCATGAATAAAACTAGATCATCTATTTCTTTGAGGCTTTGCACCTACCATCTAATCAAC
The DNA here is from genome assembly GCA_018584345.1 of Thuja plicata. Lineage (NCBI taxonomy): Eukaryota > Viridiplantae > Streptophyta > Pinopsida > Cupressales > Cupressaceae > Thuja > Thuja plicata. Next base: position 1,788,999 of record MU224484.1, read on the forward strand.
ACAAACTTAGTTTACCTTTACCTGATCCTTCAACGCTGACTTTAGATTTGACTTGCGATGTGGAAGGCTGGCGTGTTGCCTCAATAACTATCCATTGATCATCTTCTCCTTAAGGCATAATGCCCACCGTCAAATGAAAAATAACTTGACTGCACTTTGCCTTTAACCTTCCTTTGACCAGAGCAACACAATCCTTTGTATCACTTAATCACCAAATCTTTGACTTAACCCTGGTCTGATCTCGAGATTCAGAGATAAAGGCTATCTTTGAATTGCCGAATACTTGTCTTGACCCATGGTTTATTCAGAGATTGAATGACATCCCTTGATATGATGAGTCTCTTGGACACGTGTTGACATCATGTCACATCTTGGACTTGTATCTCATGATCACTGAATCATTTGGCTTTACTTTGACTGATCTGACGATTCAGCGATAGTCGCTTATCTTGGTCTTGATCAACGGTCCTCACATGATCTTAAAAAAAATTATTATAACTCAGGTCCGTTATGAGATTCAGAGATAAAGCTTTATCTCATGATCATTGAATGAAAGTCTTAACCATCATCTGGTCTCATGATTTAGAGATAAAGCTTATCTCTAAATCTCTGAATGCATGACTTAACCCAACTTAGATTACGAGACCCAGCGATAGACCTCTGATCTTTGCCAGCATCTACGGTCCTCACTGAATCTCTAGACTTTCCAGGACTTCACCGCCACCTTAAAAGATTCAGAGACAAGCATAAAATGTTAATTCCTTCCTTTGTTGCCAGATCTCCAGATGTTAGTGAATTAACTGCTATCATCACGAGACCATGAGATAATTGTCATGCCGAGTCACTGAACATTTAACTAGCTTTGATCTCAGTAGGACATGTGTCACCTAGGCGCAATGCCTTAATGGTTAACTACCTTCATCTTCCCCACCGAGGAAAAATGCCAATCGTTAGATCAAATCAAATTTGATCGATCTTTATCCTTTATTAAGCTCTGGCCACTTTCCACATGGAGCTCGGTTGTGAACCCTTGAACATTAAAACATGAGTACCTTTGGCTTTGAGGCTTAACACCTACCATAGGATGAACATGATCTAATGGTAGATGAAAATGCTCTTGCATTTAATCTAAGAGGGACACCTAGAATCACGTTGCTAGGCCTTGATGAGTAAAAAGATATCATCTCCATGATCAAGGCAAATCGCCATACTCGACAGATGTAAAGTGTAAAGTATTTCGGGGACTTTAGGACTACAAAATATTAAAATGAGTCCCGCCTGACTTAGGAAATAAAGACATGGCCCTGGCCCCACCAAAAAATTTAAACACATGACTTAAGTCAGTTAAGTGATATGAAAAGGTAACTCAAAATCATAACAAGACCATGAGTCTTAGGGTTTTAGGGTTTTTCATGGAAATGAACCAAGGGTTTAAGCACAGAGACCATAAGACAATGCAAAAGTAGAAGAAAATGCCTAGAACCAAAAATTTTTTAACAGTGCTAACAGAAGTCACCCTTGTCACACTAACTTGGGCTCAAATTTGAATTGGAGAATGGTATTGTGATTTTAAGTTGGATTCTAAACCCAAAGTCAACTTACTTTGACACTTGAGCCCTAAAATGGCTTGGAGAGATATAAATACAAGGCTACCTCCCTCATTTTGGATCTAAGGTGAATCTCATATATCGAATCAATCAAGTAAGGAATCACATCTTAAAGAAATAAATCAAGCATTTTTGGAGCATACAAGCATTCCATCTCTTCATTTTGGTAAACATAAACAATCATCATGCAAGCATATATTTTGTGATGTCCTATTAGGTCTTTGTAGAGTCATGCTATTACACCAACACTTGTGATCTCATTCCAAGTGCATTTGCATTGTCAAGGTATAAGAGACGCTTGTGCTCCTTACAATGCTTCCTTTTCTTTACAAAATTTCTATTTTATTTCAATGTTAATTCCTAAAGAGGGGTTTGACTAAGGAAAATGCTATAAATAAATGATTAGTTGTCCATTTTCATTGATGTAAACATAGTGTTCTAGAGGAGTTTGAGTTTGTGTTCACTCGAGATTTTTGGTCCATAAGTTTTCTATTCTTGGAGATGTGGGTTGGTGTGCTGAACCTACAGTGTAGTGGAAGAAAAATCACTCAAGATTTATGGTCCATAAGTTTTCTATTCTTGGAGATGTGGGTTTTTGTACTGAACTGATAGTGTAGTGGAAGACAAGTATGTATTCAGTGTAGTACTATAGATGTCTAAAAATGTCCCTTGATACCTTTATTAATTTAATTAATATCTCTTTTGACCTTATAATTTATTTTAATGAATTAATTAATTACATTTATCCTATTCATCTATGTATTTAATTAAATTTATTTAATTAGATATGTTCATTTACCCTAAGATATTTTAATCTAATTTAAAAGTATCTCCCTAATATGTTAAATCTTATTTAATATATTTCCTTTCCATCCCCCTTTTTTGAATAAATCTAATTTATTTAAAATTCCACCATATCTATATTTTTTCTAAACCATGATTTAATTAAAGATAATTTAATATAAATCCTAAACCCAACCTAAAAACCTAACCAGCTCCCATCACTTTCATCCTCCAAGCCTACTCTTTGAATTTATCATAAATTAATTAAGCTAATCTAGGTGATTCCTAAAAAGAATATCCTAAGTGGTTGTTCACACATGTATGAGAAACCCTTCCCAAGGTGACCAACCACCTTTCTTAAATAAACCCAACCACATTCTTACATTTTTTTCCCCTCTCTCTTCTCCTAAAGTTGGTCACAGATGTGGGAGAAACTTTGAGCCTTTCAACACTTAAATAAACCATCTTGTCCAAAGTTTCTCACACGTGTGAGAAAATTTTACTTTTGTATGGACATCCATTTGCCTATTTGTCTCTTATGTGTCTCTTATGTGGATGTCACATAGGCTCCACTTCATCCAATCCCTCAAACACTGTCCAAAAATCTCAAAATAGGAGCCTCACTCCTTTCATTTTTATCCATTAGAATTGCATTGTTATCATTCTAGTTTGAAGTCAAGCATTTTAGAGATTTTCATGTTAATGATATTATCGTCTAAAATATTTCATAGATCATTTGAATGTCATGTTAGATTAATCTTTGCATAGAATTTTGAATCATTTACTCTATGAATCCAATCTTAGCTCATCTTTCATTTTATCTTCATCTTCATATTTTGGATCATCGTTTCAACTAATTCCTCATACTAGTTTGAATCCTCTTTAGTTTCCATTGCATGCATTTTAAGCTTCATTTGAATCTTTAGAAAGCTTGCATCTATTTAAGGATTTAACATTTTGTTAGGAGAGCATATCCATATTTCTCCATCAAGAACAAATCAAATGGAATGAGGGTGCTTTTATTTTAGTTTAATCTAAGGTTATTTGTTTAAATCTATGTATGTCATATTCCAAATAATTTTATCAAGTTTTTGTGCACATACAGGAAAACTCATGGATCAGTGTCTGCATCTAACGGAATGACATCTCTGCATGTGGATCGACATCTCCTCCATAGGGGGTTTTGACATTTTATTTGCAGGGTTCTAAAATTTTATTTGTATATTTGACGTGTTTTTCATCATTTTCTATGGTCTTTAGTATTTTAGCTTTCAGTTTTTTGACAATAATTATTTTTTATGAAACTAAATACTACTAGAAAATTAAATTTTATAACTACAGGTTAAATTGTCATCTACGCAGATCGTCATTTGCGTGGATCAACGTGTGTGCCCTGCAAACTGTCATCTCCGCTGGTAGGTATAGGTCAAAATTAAACTGTCATCTCCGCTGGTTGGTATAGGTAAAATTTTGATACGGGTCTAAAGTTCATTTTTGCATTATGTTCTTAATTGCAGATACCTAAACTAGCGTCTTCATTGATCAACATCTGTGTGGATCAGCTTCTATGTGTGGTTTTGACATCTCTTCCTATTGCAATTTTTGAGATTTTTTTATTTGGTTTTCCCTAACACTAACAATGGCGTAGCTCTTATCTGCCTATCAAAGACCTAAAAATAAAAAAAACAATAACACTTTTATGGATATCTTAGCTACTTTTGATGCTTTTTGTTCACCTGTCTTTGTTAATATAGTTGCACCTAGTCGCTCTAATTAATTGTAAATATGGAATAAATCATGTGTTTGAGTGTCTTGAAAACCTTTTCGGTGGTGGTACTCCCTTTAAGGTTTTCATTTTTTTAGAAGTTAGAAACCCATTAATTAAGTTAGGAAAAGGCATAATAAGAAGTATCCTCTCCCCTTTCCTTTATGGACCTTGGGTGTAAGGGAAAAATGCTTCTACCTTTTCTTCTATAGATGCCTACTTGGAGCTTCCATTAGTCCAATGAATGACATCAAACTGGTAAATGCCCCGACCGATATATAAAAAAGAATCTAAGAAAAGTTTAGTCTTATCCCACCAAGCTTGGGCAATGTGTGTTGATCGTAGTCTGGATTGGGCGAGGAGTTCCTAAGTAGTCAGCATGGTCAACTAGAGTCTTTAGTGTCCCGCATGCGTACAAACTGTTTGGGGCGATTTCACGTACCTAACTACAAATTGTAGCTTATAAAATACCATTTATCCTTGGTACATTTACTTCTAATGCAAGAGGAGTGTGTTTTCCTCTGAAGTTACCCATCATATGTACACCCATGGTTGTGAGGAGTGAAGGCTTTTGGATTTCATCACCAAAAGTCGGGCAAGCCCCCGCAAGGGGATCCCCTAATCACCCACACCTTGAAGGCCCGTTAAAGTGCATTATTTTCTCATCATCGCTACATAAGATTACCTATTTTATTAGAGGGAAATAGGTCACAAGGGTTTGAAGTATCAAGTTTGGAGTTTATTCCTTGTATGTGGGCTTACAAGTAGTGTATTTCAGGCCTTTCCATAGGTAGAACATGTTTTAAAAATATTGAAGCCCATATAAGTTTTAAAAAAAACCTTTTGAAGGCTTAAACATTGCAATTTACCAATTTTCTACTTACTATGCTTGTTCTCGCCATTGAACAAATCCATTTTAGCCCAGTCAAACACACTCAAACCCTGTTCAAACATCAAAATTCACAAATTGTGTCTTTTCTTGGATCAAAGTCTCTAATTGTAGATCCACGTATACACTGATCGATGTCTGTGTTGGCTAAACCAACGTATCCGCTTTTTGGGTCTAAGACCTATTTAGTTCACTTACAAACTATAACTTTGAATCCACATCTGAGCCTATAGTTCGACATCTATATGGATCGGTGTCTCCAACTTGGAATCTTGTTTGCCCTTGAAAACAATAAGCTATTAGATCTTTCCATAATTTTTATTTTTTAGTTTCCTAGAGATCTATCAAGTCATTTTTCCAAATCAATCCTCTCATCCACCAAATCACAATTTTTCCTATAGATGATGTCTAATTCGGGGAACCTCAAGAAAGTTAAGATCCAGTTACCCTCATCTATAGAGAAAAGGAGGCTGATAGAACCAAAAGGAAAATGAAACTTATTATGAAAGCTACCCAAGAATGTGCCCACAAACTTGAGCAATATGAGATGATGTACTTGAAAAACAATGTCATCAATTACATCATCAAATATTGTGTGAATGGTGACTTCATTTTCCCTTCTATCGTTCATTATTAGACCATCATTATACATCCTTCACCATTTCATCAAACCTTCACAAATCAAATCATATTTCATCAACCTTTCATTTTTTGAACTAGGAGAAACATCATTCATTCTGATCAATTCCAAATCAAGTCATTCAAACAATCAATCCAATCCTTTATACCTTCATCAAGATTTCACCACAATCTTTAGGTTGAAGATTTATCAAAGTGTCATCAAGATCCTCATTATTAGCCAAGACCAATTAGCTATTATCCATCTCAAGCAGGTGATTTAATTAGCTATATCATATTTTTCTTGAGAACCTATCCTATCTCAAAGTAGGAGAAAGATTTCATCCTAGTCCAAATATTTGTGCTTTTATAGGATATCATTTCACCAAGGTTATCCAAAAATTTCATCAAATCAATCGTAAATCATACCTTGATCAAATCAACAATTAATCCAATCAAATCCAACATCAGTTGTCCTCAAGGTCCTATCCTTTTATCAAAATCCAAGTGTTTCTCCTAATCTCAAGATCACCTTCATCCATCATCAAAATCTTCATCTAAGACAAGCATACATCCAACACTTTCATAGAATTCATATTTCATTCATTCATTTTCTAAGGTCACACTTGTATGGTCATCACTCGCTCAAAAGCTAAAAACATGAGGCACACTCAATCAAACACCAATGATGACGAAGATAATCCATTTTCACATATGATCTTCCAAAGTACCAAGGTGCAAGCCGTAGATATCAATTTTGACCCCAAAGAACAATAATTTGTGGATCAAACTGATAGGACATCTCAATTAAATTAATTTATTAAGGATTCCTACGAATTAGAGATGTTTGAGAAGGATTTTAGGTTAAAGAGGGTTTAAATATTCACTAACCTTGTTAAGGATGGAGTGGTTGTCCGTACCGATTTTAATGGTGCGTTGTTTTATAGTAATATCACAAAAGCTATTGATAATCCCAATATTGATGTGTCGACCCAAGTAAATGCAACATCATCCCGAGACAAAGGAAAGTATACCTCTAGTGGACCATCTACATTCATGGAAACCCAGGCGACTGCACAATCCTTGCAAGTAACACCAGAAACACTTCAATAAATTCTTAGTGCCATACCCAATTTGACCTCCCATGCTATCAGTCATACTATAATGAACACATCTATTGGAATGGACACAAATGTTCTAAAATTTGGTCAAACATCCATTCTACTCACGCAGGGTCTCTCATCGCCACTTTTTACATTCCCATCAACTGCCATGAAGACATCTACTCAATAAGTTTCACAGGCATATCATTACACCCTTGCTCCTACAGTGGGACTTACATCATCTTCATTTACATCATTACACCATAGTAGAGGATAATATTGCAGACATGCACTTACACATCACAACATTCTTGATTTAGCTCAATAGGTTAGTGAGCTAAAGAGCCTCATTCATAACATAAAAAATGGGGGGAATAAAGTGTTATGTTTTTATGAAATATCCCCCTACCCATTTGACAAATCCGTTAACATGCAGCCATTTCCCCCAAACTTTGAAAGTCCAAATTATGACAAGTACAAATGGGAGGCATGTTTGATCTAACATCTCAAAGAATTTTATGTTGCATGTCAAGACTTTTTACTAGAAGACTTGGAGGCCCCACCCTTGAGTGATTGATGAATTCTCCTCAAGGGTCAATATGTACTTTTTTTGATCTTACAGAGAAGTTTGTTTCAAAATAGTCCTATAACATTGAGCATCAAGCATCCCTAAGTGGTTTATGCAACACAAAAAGTAAATGGTGAATTCTTTGTGAATTTATTACAAAGGTGGAGACACCTTTCCAATAAGATGCCTTGGAAAATACCTGAGTAACACTTGATCGATATCTTACACGCAATCTAGTGCCTCAAATCTCATTCTAGATGAAGATGGGTTCCCTTGATACTTTTTAATTTTTCATTAAGAAAGGGAAGGATGTTGAGTATCATCTCCTACAACAAGGTACCATTAAGCATTATACCCCTTCATCGAATGCCAAACCCAAGTTTTGGACTAAGATTAAGAATGTTGTCAATGATGGTGTGATTGACAACAAGCATGTCCAAAATGTCCAAGCATCCAACACCCAGAACAAGAATAACAACAACCATCAATAGAATTAGAGAAATCAAAACAATAGTCAATATCAAAAACCTCAACAACAACAACCTAATTGTAATCAACCCAAAACCAATTTATTCTCATGTAACAAAAATAAAAACATCAGTCCCAACACTCGTCAACATTGACAATACACTTTGCACATGATGCCTCTTGATGTCATCTTCCATCGCCTCGTTAATCAAAACATGATGGAATTTCCTATAACTAGACCTTATGGTGAGAATCAACCTAAGCCCAACTGGTATAGAGACAACATGTATTGTGAATATCATCGCATCAAAGGTCATGACACTAAGAAATGTATGAATTTGACCTTGATAATGGAAATATTGATGTTGAAGGACAAACCCCATCATCATCAAATGTGCAATTGAATATATATCACACCCTTTCCTAAGCATGATCAAAACAATGGCTCGTCATCCAAGACCGTGCCATATGATTACAACACTAACAATATCCTGGGTTTTGATTCTTTTTGTGGAAACATTGAATAAAATGATATCTTGGGACTTGACTCCTTGTGTGGCCATATTGAATAATCCAATAACCATGTGAACATTATTATCCTCAAAAGTGTTGATTGTAATTACACTATTTGTAGAGGAAGAGTCACTGTTCAAGCTGCGGCACCACCTTCTGTACCATCCTCTTCTACTAGAACTTCTTCTCACAATGATCTCCTTTCACATATTGGAAAATCTACCACACAGATATTTGTCCTTGAGATTTTATGTGTATCACTTTTTCATAAAGAGATCCTTGAGCGAGCCTTTCTCGAGTCGTGTGTTCCTGATAACATTAATGAATCCCTATTCCAAGCCATGATTGGGAACCTAACTGCACAAAAACACCTTGTGATCACCTATAAGGACTTGCATGATCCTAACCCATCTCATAGTAAACCCTTATACATTGAAGCCATCATTCACCACCATAAAATAAATATGGTCCTTATAGATGGTGGATCCAGTTTGAACCTTTGTACCTTGAAGTTAGTAATTTAGTTGCGACTCCCTAGTGACCTCCTGGATGTTACAAAGAGAATCACAATAAATCCTATGATGAAAGAGAAAGAGAATCTAAAGGCTTGAGCATATTTCCTCTCCAAGTGGGCCCTGTATTAATTGAGACTACATGCCAAGTGCTTGATTTAGAATTACCAAATAAAAATCCTCCCTAGAAGACCTTGGATTTATTCTATTAAAGGTGTACTCTCTACATTCCATCAATGTCCCAAATTCCCATATCAAGGTAGAGAAGTTATTATTCCTAGAGACCCTGAACCCTTTCAATATTGCAAAAGATTGGAAGGGGTAAAAACTAACTTATTCCCATTGAATGATTTTTCTAGACCATCCTCTAGGAAATCACCTCTTGAAGAGAAGACCACTGCATCCACTGAGGACACTACTAAGCCATCTACTACAGAATCCTTTACATTTGATGCTAAAGGAAAAAGCACCGAGGAGAAGATCCCTGAATCTGATAAGAAGGTCAAGCTTACTAACCAAGGCATGGGAGAGTATAAATTTAAGAATGCCTTTTATGTTGGTCAACTCCCTTTATCCCTAAAATCATATGGTCTCCCCTCACAACTCTTTCCCAAGAAAGACAAAGCCACGATAGAATGCAAGAATACCACCTTTGAACACTGGGAATCTCTAAAACATGAAAATATAGAAGATGATGTCTTGTCATGAATTTTTAAGGACGGATAAGAAAAACCTATATATATATATATCTGTATATATATATATATA
>MU224484.1:1854595-1912689 GCA_018584345.1 Thuja plicata
TGCGACTGAAGGAGAACATACCTTAGTCTTGTTATCGCGTGATCCTCTGCTTTTATCAAGCGATCAGGCGACAACCATTAGCCCTGTGACAGATGTCATCTTTTCCTTTGTCCATGTAACACTTTCTGAACAACTGAGTCATCCCCCTTTATCTAGCGACAACCCGACTGAGTATTTCTACTAACATCAAATAGTTAGTCGCATGGTCGTGAATGTTATCTCTTAACCACCATTTAATCACGAGACCACGTGACTGAAGAAAGAGCCTAACTGTTTGACTGAGCTGATCCAGCGATCATGCGACATGAAGTAGGTGCAAGGTCAGAAGACATTTCTTTGACTTGTTAAATCTTCACGCGATCACCCGACTGAGGCGGGTCCCATAGTTAAAAGCTCATAACACATGAAATCAGGCGACAACCTGACTGAAAGGAAATCGCTAAGTCTCGAGTCACTAAGAGAATATTCCCTTTCTTAACGAGACTACGCGACATGAGGCAAAAGCGAAGTCGGGAGATGATTTATCATATTCGATTCTGGTAAAGCGATCAAGCGACCTGACTTATGGCACATGTCTTAAGTAAAAAAAAGGTAACGATGAAATATAACGAGCCAAGGCCTAGGGTTTTTTACATCGTTTGCACATGAAAGACTTAGGGTTTAAGGGTTTAAGCAGAGCCAAGACCTGGGAACCATGACAGAGAAATGCCAGACAGGACAGATCAGGCCAATTTGCACAAAAAATGGAAAAATTGGGTAACAGTAATGACCACTCGCATGGCCCTTGAGGCCTACTTATATAGACCCCCTTTGAGGCCAACACATGAAAGTCCAATTACTCATATTATAACTATAAAATTATAACACATGTCATTAATCACCAATAAATAAGAATGAACTCAAGTTAATATGCTTGAACACGTGTGTGTGGTTTGATAAATTGATAGGAGATCAAAAGGAAATGGGGGCAAAAAAGAACATCCTCGAATATGTCACTCTCCCCACCAATATACCAATTGTAAAACCCCTCAATAGGAGTTTCATTATCATCAAAATAGTGAGAATTGAATAAGGCTCCAAAGTTGCGAACTCAACGTCAAATGAAGCCATGTAATGAAAATCAACTAAATCAAGAACACTTGTCACCATTGGTATGTTGTGATGGTTAATTTGTAGCATTGTTTTTCTTTCATCAAGGTTCAAACTGCATTGGAGTTCTATTGTTAAATGTTTGAATCTTTTATTGCGAATAAGATCCCCCATTTATTACCTCGCCAGTTAATAGGTCCAAATCAAAAAATGTTTACGAAAAAAATCTAAATTAAGAAACCAAGTGGATGGTGAAGAAGAAACTAGTACAAGAAACTTTCCCCATCCTTTACCAATGTTTACATTTTTATCTTTTCTTTATTACAACCCCATGCAAAATTTTCTTTATTATCTTAGGAGCACTAATATTATTTTTCTCTTGAATGTGTATCAAGAAATGTATTTATTTCTTCAAAAATTTATATTCATTATGAGTAAGTATTTTACAATAGGAACATTTGATATTTTCCCTCTTAGGCTTCTATCCTTCCAAAGAAGACATTTCATTTCTTACTTTTGAGGTACCTATTTTCTAATCCTTTTTTCTCCTCATCATTTTGTCTTTCTTAGACTTAGTACATGATCCTTTCTTGTCTTTTTTAACTTTTTAACAACCAAAGAATGTAACTTAGATGAATCAAGAGTGGTCATATAGATGAGATTATTCTTTTCCTTTGTAAGAGATATGACTAGGCAATCCAAACTTTGTTTATTAAACTAAGCACCTGGAGAAATCTATTGGGATTAAGCTGTATCAACCTTAGAGTCCTAACATGCTTAATTACTTAATTAATTTTTGCATAACTGATTTATCTTAATTTATTAACTTCCTAAGTTTTCATTCACTTTATGGACCTCTTGGTAAGCTGGCATCCTACATGGAAGATTATGACATGACATATTTCTTATATTTTAGGAAGTTTTCACCCACTTGGAAGATGATAAGTTTTGATAAGATATTGTCATACATTTCCATTTTGGAGTAAAATTTTATTGGAAAATTTCCTATGTTGACTAAAGAATCTTGGATTACAATTTCTAAAACTACCAAATCTAAATTCTTAAGCCTTGGCTCCACCCCAACTTGCTCCAACCTCTCAATCTCTAAAATTGTGCATAGGTAGCCACAAAGAGATGTATACCTAAATTCTTCCAAACTCATAGGGTCCACAATCCATTCTAGAAATGACCACCAAAATCCTAAATTACACAGTCCAAGGTCTCATCTCACCAAGTTTCTGAATTTCTTAATGATGGCAAGATGCGAAATTGGCATTTCTTTGTGAAACCCTAGGTTGGATAAGGTTATGGACCTTTGCTAATAGAAAATAGTATATCTCCCTCTATACAAATCCTCAAAAGCCCAAACCAGTCTTGAATGAAGGGTAAGTCGATCACCTAATTTTTTTAATTGGTCTCAGGCCTTCATTCATCTGTGTGAATTACAGGAAAAAGTGTGAATTTTATTGATTAAAATATCCAAAATTACATCATCATACCTCTAACCCAACCAAATGGGGTACATATATGCTTTTCCCAATGTAAAAAACTATTTTCAAAGGTTTTGACCCTTTGGGAGTTTAGTTACAAAAAGTTTCAAATTTTGACAACTTTTGCATAACAACATTTTATGCAATTTTGCAGTTTTTGCTCCTAATGAGAAATTCGACCATTTTGCTAACACCTAAGGTTCCATATGAACAAAAACTATCAAAACACATATAAAGATCCTAAGTAAAACCTAAGTGACCTTATAGGTGATCCTTTGACCAACTTTGGCCAGGAGGTTTATATAAACACCTACTTGGTAAAGGGTCTTGCAAAGTGGACCTATTACAAGTTTTGAGTTCAATGGACTTTTATTCCTTTTTCATGGTCCTAGGTTAGCTGTTCATCCCAAAAATTGGAGGATTGCTTCCATGTTTTTAGGGTGCTTCTGCGTAATACTCCCCTGGATGATTAGAGCTCAAGTTCCCACTTGATTCTAGGTAAGCCAATGTAGATTCTAGGTAAGCCAATGTAGACCCATACTGTATAATATCTTGTTCTATCATCCTTGTTGCATCAATGTCAAGGATTCCTTTCTATTTCACAAGATACGACATGTATGTGGTGTTCCTTTTCTTCTTTAACACCTTGGTTTCTAGGATATTTTTCTAGTTGCACTCGTTGGATAGGAGGAAATTCCTTATCCCAATCATCATTAGGATCATCTTTACTTTATAATTCACTTACAATACCTGTATTAACTTTGAAAGGGGTGAGATTAGAAATATTAAATATTGGAGAGATTTCAAGTGTAGGGGGTAGATTGATTTCATAGGCATTTTCACCAAACTTGTGATGTGTGGTGCATGGTCCCACTTTCTTCATGTGGAGATTTGTGTATCTACCCTTTGGAAATATTGCTTTCCTTTGGTATGCCCATACTTGATCACCGATTTGGAAATGTGCAAGTCTTCTTTTTTTATCTATAGAAGCTTTATATTTTGCAATGGTTTGTTGGGGTGGCTCTCACTTCTTGTATTTGTTTGATTCGATGTACAAAATCCACACCTTGGGTACTGATCTTAGGATCATCATGGAGATCTATGACTTCTAAGACTCCCTAGGGGTGCATACCATAAACAATTTCCAATGGATTCTTCCCTGTTGACTTCTTTATGGAGTCATTAAATGCATATTCTTCCTGTGGTAGTATCATATCCCAATTTTGTGCATATTTCTTTGTTAAACACCTTAGAGTGTTGCCAAGAGATCTCTTGACCACTTCAGTTGAGCATCGATTTGGGGGTGGTATGAAGAAGAGAATGTCAGATTTGTCGCCAATTTCTTCCATAGGGTCCTCCAAAAGTGTCCTTTAAATTTAGTGTCTTTGTCTAAAACAATAGACTATGGTAATACATGAATTCTCACTATTTATTTGAAGAAAAAATGTGCAATATGAGATGCATCATGAGTTATTTTGTAGGGGATGAAGTGTATCATTTTGCTGAACTTGTCCACAACTAAAAAAACATTATCATAAACTTGTTTTTTTCTTGGAAGTCCCATTCCAAAATCCATTGAAATTTCTTCCCAAGATCTAGAAGGAATTGGTAGAGGTTGGTAAAGTCATTGATCTATGGAGACACCCTTTGGTTTTTGTCATATGAGATATATTTCTACAAAATTTTTGATATCATGTTGCATTTTTTCCCAAAAGTAATTCATCCTTACAGATTCAAGTGTTTAATGTAAACCAAAATGACCACTCATGCCTCCACAATATTTTTCTTTTACAATATTATCCCTCATTGAGAACCTAGGGATACATAGTTGTCTACATTTGAAAAATAATCCATCTTGGATTAGGAATTCTGAAAAATTAGTATAATATTTGTCAACAATCTTTTTACATAACTCATATACTTCACCAAAATCTGGGTTTCTTGCATACAACTCTTTTAGAGAATCAATACCAATTCTTTGAATTTGAATTTCTTTCACCAATCCTATTCTCCTACTTAGGGCATCAACCACTTTGTTAGTTATACCCTTGTTATACTTAATTGAGAATGAATAGGCTTGTAACCATTCCATCCATTTAATGTGTTTGACACTCAACTTATCTTGAGAATTCAGATAACTCAATGCATGATTATGTGTGTAAACAAAAAAATCATTAGGAAAAAGGTAGTGCCTCCTTTTTTTTAGGGCATTTACCATTTCATATAGTTCTAGATCATAAGTGGAGTATCTTTTCTTTGCATCATTTAGTTTTTCATAAACAAATGCTATAGGTCTCCCATCTTGGCTTAATACAATCCCTATTGCCAAATTGCTTGCATTTGTCTCAACTATAAACACTTTGTTGAAATCAGTGAGGGTGAGGATGGGGTATTGTGCTGCCCTATATTTTAGATACTCAAATGCATTAGTAGCCTCTTTTGTCCAAGAAAATTTAGTCTTTTTTTCAACCTTTAATGGTGTCAAGAATTGGTGCACACACATGACTGAAATTTTCAATGAATTTTATGTAAAATGTGGCTAAGCCATGAAAAATTATTACATCAACTTGGTTTTTGGGAGGTGGTCAATTGATGATTGCATCCAATTTTGAAGGATCCATTTTTAGTGTGCCCTTGGAGATCACAAAGCCTAAAAAGATGAGTTCTTCCTGCATAAAGACACATTTCTCCAAATTATTCATTAGTTTATGTTCATGTAATATCCTTAGTAATAGATCCAAATGCTTTAGATGTTCCTACTTTCTATTGCTATAGTTTAGAATGTCATTGAGGTAAACTACTAGAAAGTTTCCATTGTAGTTATGGAATATCTCATTCATTAGCCTTATGAAGGCTGATTACGCATTACTCAACCCAAATGGCATGAAAATCCATTCATATATCCCTTCTATTTTTTTTAATTCTATTTTAATTTCATCCCCTAGTTTGATTATGATATGATGGTATCCAGACTTCAAGTCAATCTTGGAAAAGTAGCATACATTACCTAGTTGATCGAATAAATCTTCTATTCTTGGAATAGGAAATCTATATTTTATTGTGATTTTTTTATAGCTCTTCTTTCAGTGAAAATTTCCGATTTCCCATCATTCTTTTGGGATAAGACTGATGGGACTACACAAGGGCTCATTCTTTTTTGTATCGGACCCTTATCTACCAATTCATGCACCTGCTTCGATATTTCTGCATTTTGTGAGGGAGTCCTCTTGCATCGGGCCTTATTAAAAAAGGATGCTCCTATTATAAAGTCAATTTGATGACTTATGTCCCTTAAGGGTGGGAGGGATGAGGGTATTTCATGTTCTATGATATCCTTATAGGTATCTAACAGATTCTGAACTTTCTTTGGTATTAGTTTATCTCCTTTTGGAACTAACTCATCTTTGGGTTTTAGGACTAGTGCATACCCCTATTGTTTTGACCATTTAATCCTCTTAAATGACTATCAGAATGGGTTCATTTTTTAGTTTTAGATCCAAGAAAGGATTCATGGTGTATGAGACACCATTCTTAAAAAAGTTATATGTGGTTTTTCCTCCACTATGTGTGGCATCCACATCATATTGTCATGGTTTACCTAAAAGTAGATGGCATGCATCCATTTCCACTATGTCACATAGGACCTTATCGTTGTAATCTCCTATTGATAATTCAACCCAAGTTTGTTTTGTTACTAAATTTTTTAGACCTTTTGTGAGACAAGATACATTATAAGGACAAGCATGTGGAAATATTTGTAACTTTAGTTTTTGCACCATTTCATTTGATACTAAATTTTCTTTTGAACCAGAATCAATAAGCAACTTACATACCTTTCCTTGACATTCACAATTGGTTATGAATAGAGTCTTCCTTTGTTGGGGTTCTTGGACTTGAGGTGTTTGTAGCAAGGTTTGTCTCATCATCAAGCACACACCCTCTTCAGGATCTAGTTCTTTCGATTGAGTGTCTTCTTAGATTAATTGCGTTCTTCTTTACCCATGTGAATTTGAATCTACCATTTTAGATCATTTTCTTTCATGGTGTCCCAACTGATTGTAATTGAAGCACTATAAGGGTCCATTGTTCCTTCCTTTGAATCTTCCTCTTCCAAATGGTCTCCTTCATCTAAAATTGCCTCTAGAGCTTGACTGTCCTTGATCTCTATCTTTTTGACCTTGTTCAAAAGGTTTTAGGGGTTGTCCTCTTCCCCAAGAGTTTCCCCTACCTTTTAATTTCTTATTGTTGTTTCCCCTTCCCCTACTATTCTGGTCTTGTCTTCTCTTGATCTTGGCTTCTACCTTTAGTTCCAATTGATAACAATTTTGCACTGTGTCAAGGCTGCAAAGATTTAGTTCATCCTATATATATTCATCCTTAAGTCATTCAAATATATGGCTATCCTTTCACTCTCACTCTCTGATGTCTTGGTTTTCAAGCACAATCTCTATAATTCATCTGTGTAGTCACTCACATCCATTTATTTTTGTCTTTGTCTTTGTCATCTCCCATAAAGTTTCACTTCATAGTCTTCAGGGATGTACACCTCCTTAACTTTAGCCACTATTGTCTTCCAAGAGGAAATCATTTTCTTTCCCTCTTTGAATCTTTCTCCTTGGATAAAGTTCCACCATGTTAACGCTACACATTTGAATTTTTATTTTTTAATATTAATCTGCTGGTTCTCAGAGATCTCATCACACTCAAAGAAGAAATCCAATCCATCAATTCATTCAGTGACCACATTAGGGTCCATCTTTCCATTAAACATAGGAACATCCAACTTACTGCCAGTCTTTCTCCTTGCCACTGATTTGAGGGCATCCACAAGGTACCTATGGTTGGAAAGTATCTCTCCTTCTTGATATTCCTTCTCAAGGTTCTCCTCTTCTTCTCCCCTATCTCCTAGGTATTCACCTTCCCTCCTATAAACTCTACCTTTGAGAATATTTATCTCATCTTTCAAACTTTAATCTATTTTTTCTAGTTCTTCATTGGTTACCCTTGTGGGTATCCTAGTGTCTTCTCTATCTAAATTTTTTGTAGACATGTTGTTGATTAACTGATGTATATTTGATGGATATGATAAAGATCAAGTGATATCGAGTATCATGATTGTAGAAATTGTTAGATTAGTTGTTGTTTTGTCATTGATGTCAAGAAATTGATAAATTTATTTTTATAATGTTACCATATCTTAAGAGGAGAAGCTAAATGGGTGACAAATACAGATTAAACAATGATGAAGTAATGATGATATAGTTTTTTTCTACTATATATTTGATTATCAAATTGGTACAATTGATTGATCAAGTCAGAAACTAAAATGAATTAAAGTTATGACGGAAAGAGTTACTTTGCTGAGAAAGACTGAGTCAGTTGGTAGAATGTAATGTGAGTCGGTCACAAGCTACCGAGCACCAAAGATGAGTTAGACACCGAGCAGTGAATAAAGTTAGTTACCGAGTTACAAAGAATGTTTTACCGAGTGTAGGATACTGGTAATAAATGTTGATAAGATCAAATTTAATGCGAAGTGATGATGAGATAGATGAGGAAATGAATTAAATGAAGTTTTTTATAAGATCTATGAATGGAAAATTTAATGATAAGATATAAAAAAAATATCAAGCGGTTAAAATGAATTGTGAAGAGTTCCAAGAAAAGTTCAAGTTCTGAGGTAAAAGTGGGATGGTTTACCGAGTTATAATTTATGAAGAAGATGATCGAATGACTGAGTGAAAATGAAGGAAAATCAAATTAAGGAGATTAAGAGGAAAAAATATGTCTATATAAGGAATGAGAAATATACAGAGAACAAGTGGCTAGTGAATTGAACAAAGAAGAAGAAGAAGCTTAAAAACAACATTTACCAAGAAAAATAGAGAAACAAATATTGAAGAATCTATAGTCTGAGAAAGCGATCAATGAAGTATGTGATGTCAGTATTCAATTGAGCATAAAGGATCTAACACAAGCAAATGTAGTTTCTATATTTACAGGTCAAATTTTACTACAGTTTGAGAAAGAGATCAATGAAGTATGTGATGTCAGTATTAAATTGAGCATAAAGGATCTGACACAAGCAAATGTAGTTTCTATATTTATAGCTCAGAGTTTACTATTGCTTATTAATATTTTTAATAGAGAAATATTTTAACTAAGTGGATTTAACCATCCTATTTGTAAAACCTAAACTTAGGTGACATTCCAAAAGAGTGTTTAAAGACCTCTAACAAGGCTACTAGTAACAGGGTGAAGATCTTAATAGATATGAGGTAAATCCCCTAATAGGGTCACATTTAGCAAATGTGTTTCTAATCTTTAACTAGATAAGTTCTTAACTGAGCGTACTTCAGAAGGGTACATTTTTATTGTGGCTTACAACTCCCATAGAGTTTTTTCCCGAATTGGGTTTAACCACATTAAATCTAGTGTCAACTGAGTTAATCTAATGTTGCTAAGTTTGAATGGTTGATTTACATATTTGAGATGTATTGCTTCTTACGTTATTTAGTTATTTGGTGAATTGGTTATTTACTCTATTCAGTATTACCGAGTGAATCACTGAGTTTAGTTTTAAGTGTTTAAAGTTTAATTTGTCTGATTCACCCCCTGTTAGTGGGACCAACTATTGGTATCCGAGCTCAGTTAATCTGAAGTGATAAGTTTAAAATGACTTGAGTCAAGATCTAAATATATATAAGAGGGAATCACCAAAGCTCAATAGGGATCATCTCTCTACATGGAATATTAGAATGAGGTTGCATGTGGCTGGAGTAGGAGATTATGCACTTCACTTTTTTGATAATGAATATGTAGCACCAACTCTGCACCTTTGACTATTAGTGAGTACAAACAGAAATAAGAACACAAACATGTTATGATTGAGATTTATTTTACACTTACCAACCAAGAATATGATGAACTTGATGGTTGCACAACTTCAAAAAAAATGTGGCATAAGCTTATTTTGACCTATGGTGGAGATCAACATGTTCAGATGGATAAAGCAGAAAGCTTGAGAGGAAAATTTGACTCTATGAGGATGAAGGAAGGAGAGAACTAATGCAGAGAGATAACTAGAAACTCATCAATCTCTAGGATCCTAATGATCTAATATACTTTTAACAAATGAACAACTTGTTAGAGGAAAATATCATCTCTTCCCATTAATCAAGGATTCTTCTAATGTCATGCCACAACTTTGGAACACTCTTAGAGGATAATTCAACTCTAAGCATCAACAAAGGACCTTAAATCTTTAAAATCCTAGAAATATCTTCCACCACTTCAACCTAGGATGATCCTAGGCTCTACACCTTAAAACTAATCCTTAAAACAATCCATTCCAAACACATAAATGAAAACTAGTTTACTTGGCATTTACTATTAATTGGCCAACATTGGACACCTCGACACTTACTATCACTCGGCATATACAAGAACCCTCGGCAATAAATATTTTTTCAAACTTGAAATTTATGTTTCTTAGCCAAGGATGAAACACTATAACTAACCCCTTTCCCAAACAACTAGGAAATCCATGACAGTTTCAAATACCCTTTTCAATGCTACAAAATATATCCCAAATCTAGGGTATGTTACTTTGGACCAACTACTAGTTTCACTACCTTTGCATCAAACAAATTGGCCTAAAATGCACCTAATAACAAAGAAAATCCTAGGAGATCTTTCTCCCTTGACACCTAATCATGAACCAATCTAGGAAAATGATTAGAAACACATAATTATCAAGGTCTTGGGTCAACAACATTCACACCAAAGACTGTGTCCACACAACAAAGATTATGATAGTCATAGGAAATATAAAAACTCTTCAATTAAAGTAGTTAAATTACATATAGTGCTCGATGGGTATAGAAAATCCCATTACTTTTACACACTTCAACTGAAAATTGGTTGTATCCAAACACATGACTGTTCATTATTTCTGTAGAACCATGGTGATAGTCAGAGGTGTGACTGCTTCGACTTTAGAACTTCCTCCAACTATCCACCAACTAATGTTGGTTACTGGTAACTTCCTTCCTTGTGCCGACTGGTAGCTTTTGATGCCTCCCTTATGCTGACCTATCATACCTATGCCAAATTAAACAAAACCTATGCTTCTAAACCCATTACACAATTTTGGCACTTTTAGTGCATCTCATTACATTTCAATGGATCTAATAGTCAAATTAGAGGGATTGACCAACCTTATAAAAATAAAATGGATCATTACATGACATTACACTTCTTGGATCAGGTGCTCCTGCACCATACTACTGACCTTAAAAATTGATAGATACACTCCTAGTGTGCTTGCACAATCCCAACTAGGCCTCTAACTAATTCTAGTCTTCACAAGACCCTCTCTTCTCTTCTAGGATATTTCAAGTCCTTACTAAAATCAACTAGAACTTTCCCCAACACCACTCTAAGGGTTGGTATCTATTGTGCTTCACCAAGAGGTAAGTATCCCTCAATTTTACTTCACTCCACTCATCCTTGGATGTTTCCAAGTTCTTTTCAACCTCCAAAACTCATATAGTGCTTGCAGCGGGTAAAATTCATGCTTGAGTAACTTTCTTTCCTCCACATGATCCAATTTGACTTGGGTATCAAAAATCTTTCAAACAATTTCAAGGATTTAGGAGAATTTGGTCTTATAGGCCTAATTGCTCAATTAGACCTACTCAACGAGTTTTTCCAACTTCTTTCTATATTTTCCCAAATGACCCCAAAAAAAATTTGGAGATTTAGATACCCTTTTCCAAGACCTCAAAGATTTTTTAGGTTTTAGGGTTATAATACCACCATACAATAGGTTCCTAGATTTAAGGTAAAATAGGGCTAATTAGGCTAATTTGGTGCAGGCTACTGATTTCTCCCTAAAATGTCTCTAAATGGATTGTTCAATGCCTAATCTTACTAAGAGGTATCTGTAGGACCTCTATGCTTATGAAACCACCCTTGGTTCCACTCCTACAATCGTAACCCTATAATCATAAACTATTAGCTCTTGTCAAAACTCTACCCAGACACACA
The DNA here is from genome assembly GCA_018584345.1 of Thuja plicata. Classification (NCBI taxonomy): domain Eukaryota; kingdom Viridiplantae; phylum Streptophyta; class Pinopsida; order Cupressales; family Cupressaceae; genus Thuja; species Thuja plicata. The sequence goes on from MU224484.1 coordinate 1,866,226, forward strand.
ATGCTCACCTAAGACTAGAAGGTTTTTAGACCCAATTTCCCACTTTTGGTTAAAACTAACACTAAAAAAAATTAAACTAAAGCCTAGTAGGTTGGATTGATCCTAGTCAAATCCACCTAGTTCACACACTTGCAAGACCATCTAAGGTCAAAATAAAAATCACTGACTTGGCTAGGGTTAGTAAAAGACACAAAAAAAATAGATAGGGATAGGATTAAGCCTAGGTGCTCCTACACCAAAAATTTCCCAAGTCTCTTGGAAATATAGATGCAATAACTTACAAAATTTGGACTACAAACTGCATCTTCAACTTTTTCGTCATCTGTGTCTTTGCCTCTTTTTCTTCTTTACCATGTCTTCAAGATGAGACTCCCATCAATGGAGTATATATGGCTACTCTCCAAGGGTCATCAAACCAACTACCTTGCCTCACCCAGGATTCCTTTCTCTGCCTCTCTCCCTAGGTCTTTTGGAAATCTGACAGATCTCCATGTCTTCCACCTGTAGCTAGTGGACTAGCACCTGCAAGCACAAACTCATCAACAATAATCAAATAAAAATAACATAGGGCTAGGTATTGGTGTTTATTTCCTCCATTGGCTCTCTAACCACACACTTAGGAGCTTCTAGCTCTGATACCACTTGATGTAGAGAGATAACTGGAAACTCATCAATCTCTAGGATCCTAATGATCTAATGTCCTTTCAACAAATGAACAACTTGTCAGAGGAAAATATAATCTCATCTCATTAATCTAGGATTCTTCTGATGTCAAGCCACCACTTTGGAACACTCTCAAAGGATAATTCAATTCTAAGAATATACAAAGGACCTTCAATCTTCAAAATCTTAGAAAGATTTTCTACCACTTCAACATAGGATGCTCCTAGGATCTAGACCTTAAAACTAATCCTTCAAATAATCCATTCCAAAAACATAAACCAAAACTGGTTTACTCAACATTTACTGTCACTTGGCCAACACTCGACAACTTGGCACTGTACTGTCACTTTACAAATACAGGAACACTTGGAAATGATTGTTTTTTCCAACTCAACATTTATGTTACTCGGCCAATGACCAAGCACTATAACTAACCCCTTTCCCAAAAAACTAGGAAATCCGTGACATTTTTAGATACTCTTTTCAATTCTAAAAAACATATCCCAAATTAAGGGTATGTTACTTTCGACCAACTACTAGTTCCACTACCTTTGCAACAACCAAATAGGCTTAAAATGCACCCAATAACAAAGAAAATCCCAAGAGATCTTTCTCCCTTGACTCCTAATAATGAAACAATATGGGACAATGATTAGAAACACCAAATTATCAAGGTCTTGGGTCAAAAACATTCACCTATTCTTCTAGGCATCAAACAATCACATTTCCTATCAATATTGCATTGGATGAAGAGTTTAACAACACAAAACTCAAGTCGGTGTCCACATGGCAGAGACTATGATAGTAAAAGCAAATAAAAACTCTTTAATTAAAGCAGTTACATTACATATAGTGTTTTATGGGAATAGAAAATCCCATTACTTTTACATACTTCAACCAAAACTTGGTTTTATCCAAACACATGATTGTTCACCATTTCTGCAGAACCATGGTGATAGTTACAGGTGCAACTGATTCAACTTTAGAAATTCCTCCAACTATCCACCATCAAATTCCTCTTATTCTTCCTCTTTCTTTGTTCAACCATCCTCATGATTTTATAAGCAATCTAGATAGTTACGTATTTATAAATACCTCTCGGAGACCGACCAACTGCTGTTGGTTACTAATAACTGTCTTCCTTGTGCCGACCGGTAATTGTCGCTACCTTCCTTGTGCTGACCTGTAACTTCCTTGTGCCTACCTGTCATACCTTGTGCCTACTTTAACAAAACCTATTCTTTTTGACCCATTACATCATTTTGGAACTTTTAGTGCATCTCATTACATTTCAATGGCTCTAATGGCCAAATTAAATGGATTAACCGACCTTATACAAACATAATAGATCATTACATGACATTAGACTTCTTGGATCAGATGCTCCTGCACCAAGAACATAATACAATATAGTACAAGTCTAAAGGAGATTATTAACTCTATCAGAAGAGCTGGTGGGATCATAATAAAGGATGATGTTACAAGAAAAATGTTGAGAACTCTGCTACGAAGTTATGTTATTCATGTATCTCCTATACAAGAGCTAAGATCGATACCCTAGATGAATGTTTCACTGGATGCTACTATTGGTAAGTTAACTGCATTTGAGTTAAATGACTTTGAAAATAGTATGCCTAATACTTCTAAGATTGAATATGCATTTAATTCTACTTTAAAGATTGGAAAGGATAGGGAAGCTACTGCCAGATATGATTACTTGAGTAGTGCTAGTGAGAAATTTTATAGTTGCACTGAAGTTTTTGAAGATTTATTTACTGAATGTGATGAGAATGAAAGAGAATTTGAAGCTTTGTTGGATAGAGGGCTACAAAGAGGCAAAGACAAATGTCACGGTAAATTACCATTGAAATGTTTTAATTGTGATAAGATTGGTCACTTTGCATCTAACCATCTAGAGAAAGATAAGGATGAAAAGCAAGATAACAAAGATAAGGACAGAAGAGAAAACATATCCAGGAGATATAGAGACTACAAAAACATAGGTAAGAAATATTTTCATATTTATAATGAAGGGCTAAGTGATGATGACTCTTTTTATAGTGATGATGGAAAATAAGTTGTTTATGTTGCTATAAAAGATGATTCCGATGAAGAAGAACCTAAATCCCTATTATCACAAGTAAGTAAGAATGAAACATGGATTATAGAGAGTGGTTGTTCACATCACATGACTGATGACACACTTAAGTTTATTTCCTCAGAAAAGCATGATGGAGGTTATGTTAGATTTGGTAATGATGATCCATATCCTATGAAAGGAAAATGATGTATAATTCTACTAAATAACACAATATGTGATGATGTTTTTTGGGTTGAAGGATTAAAGTATAATTTGTTGAGTGTTGCACAGCTAGACAACATAGGTCACTGACTAGAATTTCAATATGGAAGGGTGAAAGTATTTCATCAGAAGGATAGTATGATTGCTACTGGAGAAAAATCTAATGGTAATTTATTTTATCTTGATACTTCTATGAAGAGTTGCTTGCTAAAGTTGAAGATGTTTGGTTATGGCACAAAAGGCTTTGTCATGTTAATTTTGACAACTTAATTAAAGTGAGAAAGAAGAATAGAGTAAGAGAACGGAGACTATGAAAATAGGGAATGTGATGTGGAGTGAATGTCAGATAGGTAAGATGACTAAATCTAGTTTTGCATGCAAGACTTATGTTACACAAGGAATTTTGGATTTAGTGCATACTAATTTATCTGGACCCATGAGGAATCAAATCTATTATGGAGACAACTATTTTATTTTATTTGTGGATGATTATTCTAAAATGATGTTTGTAATGTTTTTAAAAGAAAAATTTTATGTATTTAAAATGTTTAAGTGGTATAAGGCCTGAGTTGAAAAAGAAAATGGAAGACAATTGAAATGTCTAAGATCCGACAGAGGAGGTGAGTTTACTTCTAATGATTTTACATTGTCTTGTAATGATAATTGAATTAAGAGACAGTTGTGCTAGGACACTAATGATTGAAAAAGGACTTTCACAGAACTTTTGGAGAGAAGCTATGAGTATTGTTGTTTATACATTGAACCGAGTACAAATGACGAAAGGTACCAACAAGATACCTTATGAAATCTGGTATAAACACAAACCTAATGTTAGTTACTTTAAATTTTTTGGGATAAAATGCTATATTTTGAAAGATTTTAGAGAAGGAAAGTTTGATTCAAAAGGATAATAAGGGATATTCTTAGGATATTCTACAATGATTAAATCTTACAAATGTTTGAACAAGGTTACTAACAAAATGGTGGAAAGTGCAAATGTAAGAATTGATGAATTTGCAAAAAGGAATGATGAAGATATTAAGAAGGAACCAAAAGATTATGAGAAGTTTGTATATGTAAAAAATGATACCCTTGATACCTTACCAAGCGTGCCTACCAAGAAGGAAGATGAACAAGGAGTTCTGCAACCGAATGTTGATATTGAAGAACCAAGAGCCACCGAGCCTATTTTGGCAAAGTATGTGAGAAGGAACCATTCCCTGAGAAATATTATTGCAAATAAGGATGTTGGAGTGATGACCAAAAGCAAGGTAAGAGACAATACATTTTTGACATCTACATTTGAGCCTAAGAAAGTTAAGGAAACACTAGATAATGAAGATTGGCTGAAAGCAATGAAAGAAGAGTATGATCAAATTGAGAAGAACAAGACATGGACATTAGTACCCAGGCCCAAAGACAAAAATGTTATTATTACTAAGTGGATTTTCAGAACAAACCAAATGAGCTTGGAGAAGTCATCAGAAATAAAGCTAGATTGGTTTGAAAAGGTTATGCACAAGAGGAAGGAATTGACTATGGAGAGAATTTTGCACATGGTTTTAGATTGGAAAGAGTTAGAATACTTCTAGCTTATGCTTCTTACAAAGGATTCAAGGTATATCAGATGAATGTTAAGTTTGCATTTCTTAATGGGATACTTGAAGAAGAAGTATACATTGAGCAACTTGAAGGATTTATTAAGAACACAAACAAGAACAAGGTATGTAAGTTACATAAAGTTTTATATGGTTTGAAACAAGCACCCCGCGCACGGTATGAGAGATTGCACTATTATCTAATAAAAATGGGATTTTTAAGAACAAGTGATAACTATAATGTTTAATTGAAATGTGACAGTGATAATAAAGTTTTGATTGCTGAAATTTTTGTTGATGATATTATTTTTGGAGGCAATGGCACTTTATGTAAAAGATTTGTTGATGAAATGAGAAAAGAGTTTGAGATGTCAATGATTGGAGATATTAAGTTCTTTCTAGGTATACATATACAAGTTACTAGAGGAATCTATATTACACAATCCAAGTATATCAAAGAGATCCTTAGAAGGTTTGGTATGGAAGATTCAAAACCTGTTGGAACACCTATGGTTAGTGAATGTAAATTGTCTAAACAGAATGAAACACAAGAGGTGGATAACCCTCTTTACCGCTCCATGATTAGTAAATTACAGTTTTTGTTCACAGTAGACCTGATATAGAACATGCTGTTGGAATTGTTGCAAGATATTATTCTAATCTGAAGGAAACACATGTTTGGAGTAAAAAGATATTTGAGATACCTAAAAGACACAAAAGAGTTTGGTGTATTGTACAAAAAAGGAGGTACTCTTGATTTTCAAGTCTACACTGATGCAGATTAGGCTGGAAATGTTGATGACATAAAAAGTATTAGTGGAGGTGCATTATTTCTAGGTGAAAGATTGTTTACATTGATGAGCAAGAAACAATGTTTTATTTCATAGTCTACTGCCAAGGGTGAATATATTGTTTCTACTATTAATTGTGCAAACATACTATGGATTAAGAAATTACTTGAAGGTGTGCAAGAACAGATCATAGATTCGGTTACTAATTATTGTGATAATACAAGTGTTATTAATATATCAAAGAACCTATTTATGCATTCAACAACCGAGCACATTTCTATCAAGTATCACTACTTGAGACAACAAGTTCAAGAGAAGAATGTGAAATTGGAATATGTGAATTTAGAGGAATAATTGGTTGATATCTTTATATAGCTACTACCTAAAGATTCTTTTGAGTATCTTAGAGATAAATTAGGGGTTCTTCTCCTATTCATTGTTCACTAAAGAGCATGAGGCATGTTGCATCAATTCTATATTTCATTAGAATATCTATTTCTGAATTGATGTTGGTATAACACACTTTAGGTGATTCCTGCAATTGTGAAATTATTTTTGTATGTAATGTTTTATGAGTACATGTCAGGTATAATCCACTACTGGAATAAGTTTTCAGGAGTGTGACTTTTTGGTATTGTTGTCAAAGAGCCAGAGAATGAATTGATGACAATTATCCTTAAGGGAGATATTGATATTGAGAGAGAATGAATTGCTAATATTTACTCATGAAGGAGATTCATAATTTATGTTACAAAAACTAGAGATTTATCCAAGATGGATATTTAGATTACAGATCAAAGCAGAAACATAAATATCAACTCAGAGGGAGTACAATTATGTATTTGAGAGATTCCATCATCAATTCCTATAACACTATTATAGTGGTTGCCATCCATGCCAAAGAGGGAGATTGTTGATTAACTGATGTATATATAATGGACATGATGAAGACTGAGTGATACCAAGTATCATGATTGTAGAAGTGGTTAGATCGGTTGTTGTTTTTTCATTGATGTCAAGCAATTGATTAATTGATTTTTGTTCTGTTACCATATCTGAAGAGGAGAATTTAAATGGGTGACAAATACAGATCAAAAAATGATGAAGTAATGATGATATAGTTGTTTTCTACTACATATTTGATGTTATCAAATTGGTACAATTGATTGATCAAGTCTGAAACTATAATAAATTATAATTATGACTAAAAGAGGTACTTTACCAAGCTACACTGAGTCAGTTGGTAGAATGTTATGTGAGTCGGTCACAAGTTACCGAGCACCAAAGATGAGTTAGACACTGAGAAGTTAATGAAGTTAGTTATTGAGTTGCAAAGCAAGTTTCACCACGTATAGGATACTGGTAATAAATGCTGATAAGATCAAATTTAATGGGAAACGATGATGAGCTGGATAAGGAAATGAATGAAATTAAGTTTTTTATAAGATATACGAATGGGAAAATTCAATGAGAAGATCTAAGGCAAAGATAAAGCGGTTAAAATGAATTGTGAAGAGTGGTGGAACCCATCTCTACAAATCAATTTGTATCCATAATCAGTCAGGAAAGCAACTCTTTACATTTATCTGTTTATCTTCTATAGCCTTTTGAATTATATATTACATTTTTACATATGTGCCTTATGTATTTTATTAAGTGCTATATTATTTGAATCCATTTCTATAATAGATATACTTGTTTACCATTGATTTATGCTTATCTTCTTTGTGATAAAGATAAAATGATAGCAAGGTTGAGGTAAAAATTCAATAGTTGTAATCAACAAATAGCTTATTGAAACCATATGATTATACACTTACCCTTTGTTTACCTATAAGAATGGCAGTGCAACAAAGCAGCAAGCAATATTCTATCGATCGTGGGGTGGAAAAGTATTCTGGTCTTGACCTCCATGATAATTGATAACAGTCAAATTGAGTTGTCAACGGTTGAAAGTTCATGACCGATGTACACATAGATTATTTTTAATTAACTTGGCACCTTAAAACAATCACCGCCTATCATATAGAGTCATCTTGACTAAATTTAGACCAAGTTGCATTCGATCAAATTTAGATCTGATCCAATGGTTGGGCGCGATGGCGCTATCCCAAGCTACACGCTACTTAAACATTACACGATGGAAAAAAGGATGACAGATGTCTCAGACCTGCCAAAGTATGACGGTGAGTTGACAAGGATCCAGCTGGCGAAAACTGATTGATCGAACAAGATGACATGGATAACACATTATTTTTGAAGTTGGTTAATGTGTGAGTTACTAAATCCCCATTATTTAGCACATGGTTATAATTAATGGTGATTTTTTTACCTAGGGATAAAGATGATAAGGTTTTAATCCAAGATATGGGTTCGTCAGTGTTTAAAGACTGAACAAATTTAAAATTAATCAACAGACAGCGTGAAGCCTTGAATGGAAAGTGATTGACATCTAACCATCAAGGAAACACGCCTGATCACCACATGTCCCGGGCCTGCCAAGATATATAGGTAGAATTATATGGATACAGGTGTCAGTATTTGGTTGGCAAGACAGAATGATTAGACTACATGGACGCACTTATAATAAAGTAAAGGATAGATCAATTAAATGCCATCTTTAGGCCCGTGCTTTAAATCGACAGCTGGGACTTGATCTTGTGGATAAAAGTAATCAAAAAATAATAAAGGCATTTGAGGAAGATCTACGACCATGGGATATGAGATCTATGATTCTGCACGACAGTGTGATGGAGAGATGATCAGATTTTAACCACTACATGATGGCGAGGGATGTGACACATGTCGTCAACGAGAAAATGAAAAAAGGCCTTAGAAATAATATTAAAATTGATTTACTATGTGGCCTTTTAAATATTAAATATTTTAATATACTTAGGGTTTTCTTATCTTTGATAATTTTAATTTAGATGTAGATTATAAAGGTGGAAAAATTCTTTTGATTAGACGATCTGGATTTCTCGATGGCTAGACGAATGGTCACATGCAGACTTGATGAAAAGAGGTTGTAGTGGAATGATCGATACCATGATTGAGGTTGATAAAAGGTGATAAGTTTGATTCTAGAGACCATGTGCAAGAATATTGATGTGCTTGACCTACCCAAAGCCAATGATTGAAAATCATCAATAACAGACAAAGGATATGTTGGAAATGATCAATCTGGTTTCAAGGTTAACAATACCACATATATTATCATACTGGACTGGGTTATTGATATATCAACAATCATATCTGGTGTCATGCAGAAATTATGAATGCGACTATGGATGGATATACGATTGAAGTATCATTATAACATAGATCCTTTGATTAAGTTATTTTCACAGACATTATAAGGAAGACTTGATAAGTTATAAAGAGATCTAATCGGTCGATAATTTTTATTTAATGAGGATAATTGGTTATCCCATTATTGTAATTAAACATTCAGTTATTGATCTTAGGTTAGGTATTTGTTAGGAAATGTTGTGTTGATCTGAAGCTTGTCTGCATCCTTTGGGTTTTATACTTATAAGGATACCAAGATCAATATAGGAAAAGAAAAAGACTTACTATTACTATATATAGATGTAATAGATGGATCGATAACTATATATGTGAACTCTATTGTACTATTCTTCCATAATCAATAAAGATAAGTCCTTTTTCTTCATATATGCAATTGTTTCATTAATAATTTAACAATTAGTCCCTCAGATATACTAATAGAACTTCTTCAAAGTGATAGTTTGATGTGCATGCTTCTTGGTTCAATTCATAGTCTATATTTCAATTGGTTTTCTCATTTTGCATGGTTAAATTCTATTGATTGAGGCCTCAGTCAATTGGTCTATCATCTGAGAAGTATTATCCTTTTGAAATATTTTTGGATTTGTTCTAGGTTTCATGTACATTTCATAACACCTTTGAAGTGATAAGTTTTCTTGCAAAACTATCTCTGAGGTTGAACATAGGATTGGAATGATATTGACTCTATTGACCATAGTTGATTAACGCACTGGTCTCTCTTGTTTATTGGCTTATAGTCATAGTTTCATTGTTTAAAGTTTTGAGATACTATACTCATCTACTCTATTCAGTTCATATCTTGAATTCATCAAACATTCTTTAAATTATTGCAACATTACATTTGAACACTTTAATAATACATTGCTCTTAGTTTTAGGATCTCATTAGTACTTTGCCATACTTTGAGAGAAAGGAGTTTGGAACACATATTATCTGCTCTAAAAAGTGCTAAGGGTTTGGGAGATAAGTCTAGGGTATAGGCCTACCAGCCTTGGTTCTGCAGAGCCAAAATTGAAGAAGGTTGAAACTTAGATCATGTTAAAACCTTGTTTGTTGACAAATCACTTGTGTGTCGTATCATTGTAAAGGGAAAATCCATAGGAAATCCAATCTGTTGATTTGAGAACCAACAGGTTGACGACTCTGCTAGGGAAGGTTATCATTAAGGATAGTATTTAGAGTTTCTAGTAATAGAGGTTAGGCTCTACTGGGAGAAAAGAATCCAGAAAAAAATATGTATTTCCTTCTAAGAAGAAGGTGGAAATTCTACAATTTTGAAGTGGTAATAGATTTGGTCATTAACTATCTCATGTGGGGTAGAAGATCCTTGCATCCTGAACAGCTTGAATTAGAATTAAGCATATGGATAGGCAATACTCCAAGTGCAAAGATTTCATATGATATACCTTGATAAGGATGATCAAGAATATGATTGTGAACAACTCCCTAATTCAAGCCATCATTGCCATGAGAATAGTGATGAAAATTGTAATCCTTTTTTCCAAGGTAATAGAGGAGGACATGAGTTTCAACATGATCTAAATAATGAAATGACTGAAAGAGAGAGAAGAATTAACAAGTGGGATGGTGTGTTTCATGAGATGGCCAATGTAGGATCAAAAGATGAAGAGATGGTCATGGCTCTTAAAAGACAACCAGAAGAGGTACTGAGGAAAATGAGAATAAAAAGTACAATCAGATCACCAAGAGACAAAGAAGCTTGTAAGGATGATATAAATGGAGTGTACAATCCTCCTCATAGGAAGAACAATGAGCATATTTTAACAATGATCATACCAACCCTTTGTTCAAACTAGAAAGTAGGGGGAGAACTGAGAAAAATAACAATGATAGGGAAAGGAGAGATCATTGGGGACAGTGGAACAATGGAGAACAAGATAACCACAACAATAGGGTGAATCCTATGACATATGACCAATATGAACAACATAGAAAACAAAATAATGGAAGGATGTATAATGGATATCATAATAATAGGGATCAAAATTATGGCCCAAGATATTTTAATGTCAATTCAAATTTTGGACCAAGAAATCATAAGAGATTCTAGAACACAAGTCAACAAAATCAAAGACATGGAGCCATAAATCAAAATGGAAACAATCATAGATCCCCAATGGTTTCTGACAGATATAGATAGTTAGAATTTGATGGCATAAGGGGATGTCCTAATGACATAAAAAATGAATTAAGGAGTGCAATTCCAAAGTTCTGTTGAAATAGGTCAGAATCAGCTGAAGTGCATTGTGTGAATTTGAAGAATATTATCCAATAATTTGATGAATTCAATGAGGATGTATACATGAAGATTTTTGTTCAATCCATCATAGAAGATGTAGTTGAATGGTTCAGAAGTCTTCTAGATAGATCCATATCTATTTGGGATGAATTTTTCAATTAATTCATAGAGCAATTTGGTGATCATAATGATACTTGTTTTGCTTCACATGAGTTGACAAGTATGAAGAAAAATCAGAATGAGTATGTGGCTGAATTTAAAAAGAGATTCAATAAGGTTCTAAATAGTATTTCAAGAGATGTTCAACTTTTTGATGCTTTTCTAATTTATTTCTATATGGGTGCCTTTGATAGCAAGATAAATTATGAAATCAGATCTCATAAACCTGCTACTTTGGCACATGCTCTCAAGATTGCTATAGCTATTGAAAATGATAGGAAGGCATCTAGTATAATCACTAAGAGAGAGGAAACATGGTTATTCAATAAAAAAGATCCTAAGAAACACAAGGAGGAAGATAGATTAGATAAGCTTATGAATATGGTGAAAGGCCTCCAAGTGAATAATGGGAGAGACAAATTTAAGTACAACCAGAATAATCAGTTACCATACAAAAATGATAGATATAAATTGTAGGATATGCCTTATAACATAGAATGGAAGGATGGGAAACCATAAAACAAAGAATTACATACTCCTGACCCATTGAGGAAGAGCAACCATTTTGTGAAAAGATACCCTTGGTGTGAAGCCTGCAGATTACCACACTCTTATGAACATTGTGTTGTTTCCAAAGATGGAAAGAGGATGAAGATCAGAATGATGATCATCAACCCACAGTGAAGAAATTATCAATAGATCCTATGTGGGGATATGATGATTATAGCTCTTCAGATGAATACTACTACAGGGATGACTTGAATAAAGTATATCAATATGAGAATTATTAGGAGAATCCTCCAAGATTAAGATAATTAACAAAGGAGGAGAAGAAAGCATACACAATAATTGTAGTAGAAGAAGCAAGGAGTAATTACAATTTAAGGAATAGAATAGTGAATGCAGATCGAGGGAAACCTGACCAAGGAACTGATCCAAGGAGGTTGAAGAACAAAAATATTGCTCAAGATAAACATGTAGAATCTCAGGACTTTCCAACAATAGTAAGAGAAAAGGTGGTTAGTAAATCTCTTCATAATGAATGCTCTTTTATGTCTAATGCATTATCTCAAGTTAAAATATTTGTTCCATTACTTGAAATAGTTAAAATGCCTGAATGTAAAAGTGAAGCTTTGAAAATATTATCTAATGTAGGTAATAAGGAAGATCTTAACCAAGAAGTAAAGGATCCTCTAGCTATTTATCTAGGAACTAATTTAAGAAAAAATGGAAATCAAATTGATCCTTTTTATCTTACTCTATTGATAAACAATAGATTGGTAAAGAATTGTATGATAGATTCTGGTGCAGTAGTGAACATTATGTCTAATGCTTTAATGAAAGAATTAGGAATGAATTTTGATACCAAATTTGGTAGATTCTATGCTATGGATAATAGATCTGTTCCTATTGTAGGTATAATGAAAATATTGAATTTAAATTTCCCACATGTCCTAAAATGTCTTATAAAATGGATATTACTGTGGTTGAATTTCCTCCCAATTATGGAATGCTTCTTTCTAGATAATGGTCTAGCTTAGTAGGAGGTAGTATTCAATTAGATATTTATTATGCTTCTATTCTAGTGAATGGAAGGGATGTAAGGATTGACAGGGAGACTATAATTCCATACATTATTGAGGATGTGGATCCAAGCTTGGTTACACACTTGTGTCATTCTGATATGTATAACTTTCAGGTAAGTATTTCAAAAACTGAAATGCATAATACTGAACCTATTGAACTACATGCTAAAGTAAATAACAATACAATTTGGAAAATGTATTTTGATGGTGCTTTCTACATGGATGGTAATGGATATGGTGTCATTTTCTTTTCCCCTACTAAGAAAAAATTTAAATATTCTTTCTTACTAGATTTTGAATGTACTAACAATGTTGCAGAGTATGAAGCTTTACTTCTTGGTTTAAAGATAGCTTGTAAGCATGGAATAAAATTTTTATGTGTTTTTTGTGATTCTGAATTGATTATTTCTCAAGTTAAAAGTAAATTTGTTTCTAAGAAGCCTCATCGTAAAAGATATAGGAATGAAGTATGGGATTTTATGGATTGTTTTGATGCTTTTTCTATTAATTGGATAGATAGGTCAGAAAATATCGTTGTAGATTTTATGGCTAATTTGGCATTAAAGAATAATGAAATCCATTATGAAGACATAGTTCAAGTTGAAGATAAAACTAGGCCTGCTATACCTGATAACATCAACAACTGGCAAGTCTTTGAAGATGACAGAGATAAAATCAAATTTTTAGCATGTGAACAAGAGTATGAAGATCAATTGATAGAATTGAATGCTCATGTTGAAATAGAGAATGAGAAAGAAGTGTTGTTTGGAAAGGAAATCATTCAGTTTAAAACCAATAAGCTTCCAAAAGGTCTTGTAGCAATGGAGAGGTTGTATGACAATAAAGATTCAAAAATTGACAAGAAAAGCACTAATTTTACAATGTATGAAGTAGAAAGGATAAACTTGGGAAATGAAGCAACTCCGGAGGAAGTATTTGTGGGTAAAAGCTTAATCCCAAAGATTAAAGAAGATGTCATCAAATTATTATGAAAATATAGGCATGTATTTTATTGGTCCTATGATGACCTTAAAGCTTACCGAGAAGACATTTTTCAACATGAGATACCCTTGAAGCCTAATGCCAAACCATTCAGACAAAGACAAAGACCTATAAACCCTACTTTAGCTTCTAAGATGAAAGATGAGATAATAAAGATGAGGGATGCTAGTATAATAAAGGAAATTAGACACTCAACATGGATTTCAAATTTGGTCCCTGTCAGAAAGAAGAATGGGGATATCAGACTTTGTGTAGATTTCAGGAATCAAAACATATCATCATTAAAGGATAATTATGCACTGCCTAATATGGAATCATTACTACAAAAGGTCATAGGGAATGAATTTTTATCAATGATGGATCAATTCTCAAGGTATAATCAAGTGAAGGTAAAAGAAGAGGAACAATACAAAAAAACATTTACTACACCTTGGGGTACTTATGTATATACTACAATGCCTTTTGGACTGACTAATGCATGAGCTACCTTCCAAAGAGAAATGGATGTTGCCTTTGAGGATTTCATTGATGTGATTATGGTGGTGTATCAGGATGACCTAGCTTCTTACTCCAAGAAGGAAGAAGATCATTGTGGACATTTGGAGAAGATTTTTCAAAGAGCACTTGAGTATGGGATATCTTTGAACCCAAAGAAATTCCATTTTGTGGTAAATGAAGGAAAATTACGAGGACATATAGTATCCAAGGATGGGGTGAGAATAGACCCTAAGAGGATTGAAAAAATTGATAAGATTGAGATTCATAAGTGTATTAAAAATATCCAATCCTTCTTTAGAAAAATAAAATTTGTAAGGATATTTGTCCAAAACTTTTCATAAGTAATCAAGATAATTGCTATGATGTTAAAGAAGGGCGCATACATGAAGTGGAAAAATGAAGCTTTAGAGGAATTTGTGAAGATTAAAAGGAAAATTAAGGAATCTCCTATCCTCAAGTCCCCAGATTATGCTAAGCCATTTCATTTATTTTCCTTTGCATCATATCACACCATTTCTGTTGTCTTACTACAAAAGAATAATGAAGGATATGAACAACCAATACAATTATTCAGTAAAACCCTTCAAGCCTCTAAATTAAATTATGATATTAATGAGTAACAAGCCTATGAACTTGTGAAAACAATAATATCCTTCATGCCTTATTTGGTAGGATAAAAATTGATAGCCTATGTTCCTAATGCAGCAATAAAGGATACATTTAGACAAGTAGAAGTCACTGGGAGAAGATGTAGATGGGCAAATCAGATTCAGGTATTTGATATAGAGATCCAGATCACTAAGATTATAAGAGGACACGAATTAGCAAGATTAATGGAAGAATCAAATATGGATGCATTAAAAGTGAATTAGATTGATCTAAGTGAAACCCATACAAGTATTGAAAGATGCCCTTAGTACAGTAACATAGTACATTTCTTAAAACACATGATTTTCCCTAAAAATCTTATTGATAGTCAAAAGAGGATAGTGAAATTGAAATAATCTAAACATATTTTGATGCAAGGACACTTGTAATGGAAAACTAGGGATGGTGTACTTCTCTTGTGTCTAGATACATACCAAGCTAAAAAGGTGCTTAAGGATCTCCATGATGGAGCATGTGGTGGACACTTTTCAGCAAAAACCACTACACATAAGATATTAAATGCAAGATATTATTGGCCTTGTATATTTAAATATTTCCATGAATATGTTTAGAGATGTGAAGCATGTTAGATATTTTTAGGAAAACTCAAATATAATGGTGCATTACCTCTAAATCCTATGTCTACTAAAGAGCCATTCCAAATGTGGGGAATAGAATTCATAGGTGAAATAACTAATACATCTAGTGGTGGGCATAAATGGATTTTGGTAGCCGTTGATTATTTCACTAAGTTGGTGGAAGACATACCAACTAGAAAAGCTAATAGTAAGGTGGTAATCAAGTTCCTAACTGAAAAGATATTGACAAGATTTGGTGTTCCTCAAAAGATTGTTTATGATAATGCTATGTGTTTCAGATCTGCAGAATTCATTGAGTTTCATGAGAAGTATGGAATACAGATTTCTTTTTCATCCCCTTATCATCCTCAAGGAAATGGCCAAGCAGAATCTAGAAACAAAAATATAATGAAGATTATCAAAAGAATATTAGATAACAACAAAAGATTATGGGATTCAAAATTACCACGTGTACTTTGGGTAGATAGAATACAATTAAAAAGTCTACTAGATATTCCCCATATGAACTTGTTTATGGAAAGAAAGCTCACTTACCACTAAAAAATTTGTTGCCAGTATACAAGTTTTTAAATAATAAGAAATGGGAAGAAGTGGATTTCATGGAAGACAAACTCCAACATCTTACACGATTGGATGAAATAAGGAATCAAGCCCATAAAAGAAATCAAGAATTGCAGCAGAAAGTGAAAGATTTGTTTGATAAGAAGACTACATAAAGGAAATTTCAGGAAGGAGATATGGTTTTAAGATGGAATGTTAAAGATCAAGACAAAGGAAAAAATGGAAAGTTTGATGCTCTATGGGTAGGACCTTTTGTTATTATTGGTAAAGGAGGTGAGAATTATTACATCTTACAGGATTTGGAGGGTTACAATCATGAACTTACAATGCATGGTCAGTACCTTAAACCTTTTTTGCATTAAAGATAACAGTAGGTAGGTTTTTTTTCTTTCTTATCTTTGCATTATGTATTATATTCTTGTACATTTATAATTGTCCAATTTTTCAGAGATAGCTTGGATCTTGTTGTGTTCAGGTATAAACATACATCCCTAGAAAGAGCCAGTGGTGGAACCCATGTCTACAAATCAATTTGTATCCATAATCAGTCAGGGAAGAAACTCTTTACATTTATCTATTTACCTTCTATAGCCTTTTGAATTATATATTGCATATTTACTTATGTTCATTATGTATTTTATTAAGTGCTATATTATTTGAATCCATATCTATAATAGACATACTTGTTTACCATTGATTTATGTTTATCTCCTCTGTGATACAGATAAAAGGATAGCAAGGTCCAGGTCAAAATTCAATAGTAGTAATCAACAAATAGCTTATTGCAACCCTATGATCATACACTTACCCTATGTTTACCTATAAGCATGGTGGTACAATGGAGCAGCAATCAATCTTCTATCCATCGCAGGGTGGAAAAGTATTCTAGTCTCAACCTCCATGATAATTGATAATAGTCAAAGGGAGTTGTCTATGGTTGAAAGTTCACGACCGATGTACATGCAGATTATTTTTAATTGACTTGGCACCACAAAACAAGCACCATGTGTCATACGGAGTCAGCTTGACTAAAGTTAGACCAAGTCACATCTGACTAGATTTAGATCTAATCCAATGGCCGAGCGCAATGACGCTATCCCAAGTTTCATGCTACTTAAACATCACATGATGGCGAAAAGGATGATAGATGTCTCGAGCCCACAGAAGTATGATGGTGAGGTGAAAAGAATCCAGCTGGCAAAAATTGATTGATTAAAAAAGATGACCTCGATAACACATTATTTTTGAAGTTGGTTAAAGTGAGAGTTACTAAAGACCCATAATTTAGCACATGGTTATAATTAATGGTGATCTTTTAAATGAGGGATAAAGATGATCAGATTTTAATGCAAGCCATGGGTTCATCAACGGTTAAAGACCAGACAAGTTTAATATTAATCGACAGACAACATGAAGCCTTGAAAAAAGTGATCGACATCTAACCATCAAGAGAACACGCCTGATCACCATGTGTCCCAGGCCCGCCAAGATATACAGGTGGAATGATATGGATATAGGTGTCAAAATTTTGTTGGAAAGACATAATGATAAGCCTACAAGGAGGCACTTATAATAAAGTAAAGGACAGATCACTTAAATGCCATCTTTAGGCTCATTCTTTAAATCGACGGCTGGGACTTAATCTGGTAGATAAAACTAATTGACAAACAATGAAGGTATTTGAGGTAGATCTATGACCATGGGATATGAGATCTACGGTTCGACAAGATGTGATGGAGAGATGATTAGATTTTAACCACTACGTGATGGCGAGGGATGTTACACAATTCATCAATGGGAAAATGACAAAAGCCTTTAGAAATAATATTAAAAATAATTTACTACTTGGCCTTTTAAATATTAAATCTTTTAATATAATCAGGGTTTTCTTATCATTGATAGTTTGACTTTACATGGAGATTATAAAGGTGATGAACTTGTTTTTATCGGACGATCCAGATTTCTTGACGACAAGATGAATGGTCACATGCAAACCTGATGAAAAGAGGTTGAAGAGGAATGATCGATAACATGATTGAGGTTGATAAAAGGTGACAAGTTTGATTCTAGAGACCATGTGCAAGAATATTGATGTGATCAAAATACCCAAAGCCAATGATTCAAAATCATCAATACCAAACAAAGGATATGTTGGAAATGATCAATTTGGTTTCAAGGTTGACAATACCACTGATATTATCATATTGGATTGGGTTATTGATATATCAACAGTCATATCTGGCACCATGCAAAAATTATGAATGTGACTGTAGATGGATATACAATTGAAGTATCATTATAACACAAATCCATTGATTAAGTTATTTTCATAGACGTTATAAGGAGGAATTTTTAATTTATTATGGGATCTAATCGGTCGATAACTATTATTTAATAAGGATAACAGGTTATCCTATTATTGTAATTAAAAATTCTATTATTGATCTTAGGTTAGGTATTTATTAGGAAATGTCATGTTGATCTGAATCTTGTCTGCATCCTTTGGGTTTCATAATTATAAGGATACCAAGATCAACGTAGGAAAATAAAGATACTTACTGTTACTATAGACAAATGAAATAGATGGATCAATAACTGCAAATGTGAACTCTATTGTATTATTCTTCCATAATCAATAAAGAAAAGCCCATTTTCTTCATCTATGCAATTGTTTCATTAATAATTTTACAATTAGTCCCTCGGATAAACCAATAGAACTTCTTCAAAGTGATAGTTTTATGTGCATGCTTCTTGATTCAATTCATAGTCTATATTTCAATTGGTTTTCTCATTTTGCATGGTTAAATTTTGTTGATTAAGGCCTCGGTCAATTGGTCTATCATCTGAGAAGTATTATCCTTTTGAAATATCTTTGGATTTATTCTAGGTCGCATGTACATTTCATAACACCTTTGAAGTGATAAGTTTTCTTGCAAACCCGTCTCTGAGGTTGAACATAGGATTGGAATGATATTGACTCTATTGCCCATAGTTGATTAAGGAACTGGTCTCTCTAGTTTATTGGATTATTGTCATAGTTTCATTGTTTAAATATTTGAGATACTATACCCATCTTCTCTATTAAATTCATATTTTAAATCCATCAAACATTCTTTAAATTCTTGCAACATTACATTTGAACACTTTAATAATACATTTCTCTTAGTTTTAGGATCACATTAGTACTTTTCCATACTTTGAGAGAAAGGAGTTTGGCACACATATTATCTTCTCTAAAAATCCCTAAGGATTTGGGAGATAAGTCTAGGGTATAGGCCTACCATCCTTGGTTTTGTAGAGCCAAAATTGCAAAAGGTTGAAACTTAGATTAGGTTAAAACCTTGTTTGTTGAAAAATCACTTGGGTTTCTTATCATTGGAAAGGAAAAATCCATAGGAAATCCAATCTGTTGATTTGAGCACCAACAAAGAGTTCCAAAAAAAGTTCAAGTTCTGAGGTAAAAGTGCGATGTTTTACCAAGTTGTAATTTATGAAGT
Organism: Thuja plicata; assembly: GCA_018584345.1. Taxonomy (NCBI): domain Eukaryota; kingdom Viridiplantae; phylum Streptophyta; class Pinopsida; order Cupressales; family Cupressaceae; genus Thuja; species Thuja plicata. The sequence goes on from MU224484.1 coordinate 1,885,702, forward strand.
TGATGATAGAATGACTGAGCACAAATCAAGAAAAATCAAATTAACGAGATTAAGAGGCAAAAATATGTCTTTATAAGGAGTGAGAAATATATAGAGAACAAGCGGCTGGTGAATTGAATAGATAAGAAGAATAAGCTAAAGAACAACATTTACTAAGCATAAAAGAGAAACAAAGATTAAAGAATCTACAGTTTGAGAAAGAGATCAATGGAGTACATGATGCCAGTATTCAATTGAGCATAAAGGATCTAACACAAGTAAAGGTAGTTTCTATATTTACATATCAAATTTTACTATTGCTTATTAATATTTGTAACAGAGAAATCTCTTAACTGAGTGGATTTAACCATCCTATTTGTAAAACCTAGACTTAGGTGACATTCCAAAACAGTGTTTAAAGACCTCTAAAAAGGCCACTCCTAACAGGGTGAAGATTTTAATAGATCTAAGGTAAATCCCCTAATAGGATCACATTTAGAAAATGTGTTTGCAATCTTTAATAGGATAATTTCTTAACCGAACATACTTTAGAAGGGTACATTTTTATTGTGGGTTACAACTCCCACATAGGTTTTTCCCAAATGGGGTTTCCTCATTAAATCTTGTGTCAACTGAGTTAATCTGATGTTGCTAAGTTTGAATGATTGATTTACATATATGATATATAATGCCGCTTATGTTATTGAGTTATTTGGTGAATTGGTTATTTAGTGTATTCAGTATTACTGAGTGAATTAGTGAGTATAGTTTTAAGTGTTTAAAGTTTGATTTGTCTAACTCACCCCCCTCTCAGTGGGACTAACACATTTTTTTTCACAATCCCTTGAATCCTTGTTAGACTCTGATACCACTTGATGTAGAGACCTTGATTGATTAGTTATTGAACCCAACTGTTGGTGTTTTTAAATGATTTTGTGCTTTGTAAGGTACCAATATACATATAGATGGATTTTAAGGAGTGATTATTTCTAAATATGGGGAATTCTAAGGTAAATAGACCAACTATAAGGACAATACTACCCTCTACACCTTTGGTTCTGCAAGACCAAGGTGGCTACACCAAATCTATCTCAATATAAAACACTTTACAACTTTCTCTGGATTTAAACAACATAAAATGATAAGAAAATGTTGAATGAAAACCACTCATTAATTAATTCTCAATTATCATGAAGAACATACAACAACCATAAAAATTAAAAGGATTTTGCAATAGTTTTAAAATTTGTAGAATATAGCCAAACCCAACCAAACATGTATCACTACAAGAAGTACTAATATCTGACCAGTGCCTTATCCATTGGGCAATATCTTTAACGAAGATGAAGAATATAGAAACCAACTATTGTCAAAGATTCAAAACCATAAATACAAGTAACATAGACCCACACTTCTTATAAGATCCTTGTGCACACCAAAATGAATCTATGTTGTATCTAGAGCAATATTTAATTTGATCCTAGATCAAAACTTAGGAATAACAACATACACATAGATAAAATCTATGCAATGAATCATAAAAATCATAACTCATGAAATAGACACAAAGGAGAGATTAAAATCTGGAGTATTTGTATTAAGTATGAAGATTCATGTTCCTTTATACAATTTTAATCAAAATATACACCACTTCAATAATGGTAAAAGACCTGAAACTTTATATTTCTATTATGATACAATCTAATATAATATGCTATATCCTTGACTGAAAACTTGTGTACCACTTGATAACTCTATTTTTTCCAGCCCTTCTAAATGATCTTTGAAATCCTTTTACAGAGAAAGGATTGCAACAAGATTCAAATCACTTAGGAAAAAGACAAAATGATGACGCATTATGAAAGATAAAAATACAAGACCAATAATCGAGTTGTTACAAGATTTCAAAAGAAAATTCTCATTGGACTGCAAGGGCCTTTGCAACAACTACAAAATTGTTCTGCCTTTTCTAAGTGGAAACTTTGTCTTTATTCTTTTAGGTGAAAAATCTATTTGCAACTATTGAAAACCTCAGGATGGTTGAGAACTGCCACCTATTGAAAGAACAATGAGGTGTTCTTGCTTCTTTGATTAATCTAAGGTATATCTTCCCTCCCATGCTACAAAGACCTCATCATTGGGCCAAGGTAAGTTAACAATTTCAACCTTCTTGTTGTTTAACTCATCCCAATATGTTTTCATTCACTGAACTTCCTTTCCCCAAAATCCAAAGTGAGACTTGGCATTTTTAATTGTCTTCACAGCTTGAACAAAAAAATAGTACGCTTGAGGTTTATAGTGTTATTTAGCCTCACAGATAGTTCATCATCCATCTCTCCCATCCCTTTTCCCTTATTCTTCAATTTACCATTCCTTTTGAAAATGCTAGGAAATATTTGAAAACAATTTGTGGAGTATTCCCTCCTTAGTACCTTTTCTCTTCTTTGGATGCTGACTCTTCTTACTACAAACTCTAACAAGCTTTTAACAAAATTTTAGGTATTCTTTATTGTAATATCAAAACTATCCTTGGTTTTGGAAAAATAATAAAAGAGTTTTAAATCTGATTTCCTCCCTATCCATTTATCCAAAATTGGCTCCAGAGTAGCCTTATCTTCTTCAAAAAGAATTTAAAATACCTATTACTCGCTCCCCGCCAAAATAAAACATGTTAGGATCTATACCTTCAATAAAATAAAAAATTGTATATCTCACCTTTTCCTCATGCTTTTGATTAACTATAGATTTATCCTTTCTAAATTTTTTTCTTTCCTCTTCCAACATTTTTCTCTCTGCTTTTAGTTTTTCTTTCTCTGCTTCTAGTTTCTCATTTTTCACACTGAGCTCTGCTTCTGATCTAGTACTAGAGGGCATAGGGGAAGTGGAAACCTTTATAATAGGACTAGAGGATGAAGACTGGGTAGGATAATTGGCAATTGTCCTATGAGGAGATTCTTAAACTGATTGTTGGCCTCTCAAATGTGTAATTATCCTATCTTTTTCAATAACCTTTTTCTTTTGATCATTATAAGCTTTAAGAATGGTTTCCAGTTGAGCCATGAGATCTTCCTTTTCTTTGGCCTCCTTTTCTACCACTTTTAGGTTGAACTTAGCAGTTTCTAAGACTACACTAGATGCTTCCACACCTGAAGTCTCCCCAAATCTCCTTATCATCAGGCTACCAGAATAGTCAGCCTTAACAGGTTCATTCCTCTCTCGGTTTTCCTCTCTCTTAAGAGACAACATGACTAGGGAAGCATGATTTTCACTAACAAAAACCCTTTTGATGGATTGTTCAGCTACTTCCTTTGTATCATGTGCAAGATTTTTTTCTTCCTCACATCATCAAACACAATTGCTTTAGAAATGTACCATTCTAAAAGAATGAGGACTCCTGCACTTCTAACCATTTCTCTTCCCTCCCCAGGGGTGATTTTTCAAAATTCTCTAACATTTTCTTGTTTCACCTCGGCCTCTAGAGAATTCATGTATTTATCCGGCTGATATTCTTGAATTTTTTGGAATGTCTCTTTAAATTGATTGATATGAACTCTCCAAAGGAATTGTATAAAATATTTGGCTTTAAAAAGCTGTCACCTGCCAAGAATTAATCACTGGTTTGTTTGGTGATAGGGTCCATTTGTTTGCCAGCAAACTCTACTACAGTTAAGTCCATTTCAACCCTCTTGGGTGCTTATGGTATCCCCTCTTGAATCTCTTTATGGGTGACACATATTTGCCCCATGGTTCCCATTTGTAGCAATTTCTCTTCTACTCCATGTTCATCAACATGCAATGGGGAGTGAGAGGGTGAATACACACCTCCAATGTGATGTGCATCTTCTTCCATTCTCTACCTATTTGGAGAAGGATGGGACTAAAGATCAATGTCAATAGGTCTCTTCCCATTTTAGGTGGAAGTATTCTCAATATGTACTTGCTCCTCAATCCTCTTGGAGGAAAAAGGAACATCTTGCATTCTATGACCCTTATGGGAGGTATCTCCCCTGAGAATCACCACAGTGTATCCTGATCTTTGGTGGAAAACATACTCTCCTGGTGGTACAATTCTAGAAAATGATATATTTCTTAAGAAAATTTTAGATTTTTCAGGCTCTAAATTGATGACAACATCTTTTTCCTGATTCAAAGTTTGCATAAAGCCTTCAAAATGCTTCATCAGAGCATCAATTTTTCTTTCAAAAGGCTTGAGGTCCCTCAATGGATAATAATCTCCATCAAAATGTTGTACAAAGTCAAGTGTCTTCTAGTACACTAGCTACTTTTCATTCTTAACATCTTGTTCTTGTAATGTGAAGTCATTTCTAATAATGTCTTCAGGAAAATGGAATTGGTGGTCCATTACTATGCACCTAGTTTTCTTCTTGAACATATCACTCAAGAAACTCTCAAGGTCAACACAACTTGCCATTGGTGTTTCTAGTTTAAAAGGCTTCATAACATTATCCATGTGCACCCATCCACCCTTGGTAATAACAAATTGGTAGGCAATAGTGATAGTATGAAAGATAGAACCCCTTCTCTTCCCAGTCACTACAATCTCCTGCAGACCATCAATCTGTCTGATAATCTCAGCAAGTCCAAACTTCAAAGGAACTTGGTAAGAAAGTAAATATGGAGTTCCCCTGAAACCATATACTTTGGAAATAGTTGAAACATGATACAAGATGATATCCCCTAGTTATGCACAATTTTGATGTTCTTAGCATATTGCTTTGGTCTTATGAAAGACAACAAATTTTTTGAAATCTTGGGATTCTCAAGAAATAAAAGGGCTCTAAGCCTTAAAGCAAAGAATCTATCAAAAGAAACACATCTAGTATCTTCTCTATCCTAGGATAACTCCAAAATCCATAATTGGACTTGTATTTCCTTACCAACCTTCATCTTCATCATATCCATTTCTTTCTCAAAATAATCTACATCTTTGTATAGAAACATGTGCATCAACATTGAATACCATCCAAATGGTTTATCCACCGTTGATTTCTAAAAACCAATTAGGCCATTGTGAATTAAATCAATAATAAAAGGTGAAAAGTAAAAAATGATAGAAAGATGAGGGTGAAGGACCTAAACCATCATGAACATGTAGTGGATTGGCATTATTATTTCTGCATCCTCTCCAAAAATCTAACACGAGGAAAAATTCATACCCTTTTCTTTCATATTGAGATAATCTAATTTAATTGGCTCTAGGGTATTAGGACCTACTACACTTAATCCTCCAACCTTGTCAAAATATTCCCTTAAAGGTCCACTTATGAGTAAATCCTTTTGGGCCTTTTATACTTCCCCGAAAGATTCAAAATTAATCTCTTCAAGTTGGACAGAGGGCTCATTCAAATTGAAAAATTCATGAAATTCATCATAAGTTATGCTTATCAGAGGGTTAGTATCCACATCTCTAACCACCCTGGCCACGAGGTCATAATTATTTTCCACTTGGAGAAGGATGTCAACATCCATGAAGACATTCAGAACTGCCAGTTTCCCACATCAAATTGCCAAATGTTACTGCTAGGGGCAAAATAATTCCTCTTACCAAAACCCACTTTGAAAAGAGATGAACTAGATACACAGATTTGTACAACCCTCATCCAATTACCTTCATCACACAAACCATCACCTATTTTTAGAGGATGGTTTTTTGGCACTAACTCTTTTAGTTTGGATGAATCATTAGTATAATTATCAAGTTACTTCATAAAATCATCACAAACTGCTCTTTCTTGATAATCTACTTTACCCTTAAACTCCTTATGCAGTGTCATCTTGGAACTAGGGTACTATAACAAAATAAAACAACTCAGACAAAACCCTACTTCCTTTAAACCTCAATTCAAGCCAACACTTGAAATTCATAGAGTACAGCAACTCGACAGAAAAAATTACCCACTTCATAAGATGCTAGCAAATGGACCAAATACAGTGCAATTTGGCTCCGCTTTTCTTCTCTAAAAATTTTAATGTTTGAATAAAAAAATAGAATGATTTTTAGTATAACCTTGAAAAAAATTGCATTAAATCTTGACAGGGTAGCCACACGCTTTGCAATTTCTTCTTCATTTTTCAAAAACCTGTGGCTCAAATCGTAAAACAAGGTTTCTCGCACCAAAAAACTAAATTTAAAACACAACCGTCGATTTGGATCCATCTCAACACATTGTGCAATCCACAAAAGTCACCAAAATGATGACCTCCACATCAAAATAGTAGTGGCAAAAACAACCAATCAACGAGCGACATTTCAACTCCATTTATCACCTTCGGTCCCACTTTACTCCTCTTCATCAACCTGGACATGTGTACTAAACCATTACCTTGGGGATAATAATTGGAACTAGTATCCAAGTACACACCATGTTTAATTTCCCATTCAATGACTTTTAATCCTATGAAAGCAAGTGCATTATCTCATGTAACAGAGTCTAGGGTCCCAAACCTATGGATTATGTCATCATAAAATCCCAGGACATGACTAATTTTCTTCCTTTAGTGCAATAGCCTCAGTCCATCTGGTGAAATAATTAGTTGCAGTGATTATCCACTTATGGCCTGCACTAGATGAGGGGTTAATTAGGCCTAGGAAGTCAATGCCCCACTTCATAAAAGGTTGGTATGTCCTTATTGGCTGGAGGGGCAGATTTGCAAGCCTTTCCTTTCTTGCAAACATGGAACACTTATTGCATTTCCTTACATGATCATGACTATCCTGAAAGATAGATGGCCAATAGTACCCAACCCTCATGATCTTAAAAGTAGTAGTCCTAGGAGAGAAATGACCTCCGGAAGGTCCATCATGAAATTCATTTAGGACACCTGCTACTTGTTCTGAATCAATGCACCTTAAAAGAACACTATTATGATCCTTTCTAAAAAGGATCTCATCAATCAGCTTAAAGGGGATAGATTGCGACCTATAATACCTTCTTTTTTTTAATCCAAATTTGCAGGGCACTCTCCTGTCTTTAAAAAATGAACCATTTTAGGCAACCAACCTACTACCTTGGCATGTTCTTCTGTTGAATGCAAAACTAAGGATGCATTCACTTATTCTTGATTTTTTGGAATTTCATCTTCTGTTAATTTCTCACAATGACCTCTGCCTATGACTAGCTTGGTAACTTGGATAAAAATTTCATACTCCATGAATCCGGTGATCCAACCAGCTCTTTTCTCATTTAGGTCCTTAGAAAGAAGGAACTCTTTGACACTTAGATAAGTGACTCTCAATTGTACTTGACTATGGGTTAGTAAATGTCTAAACTGTTTAAGGCTCTTCACCACAACAAGTACGTGTTTCTCTACAAAAGAGTACCTTTGTTCATACTCTTCCAAACCTTTGCTAAAGAAAGCAATAGGCTTCTCCAATTCTTCAGAGTTCTGTTAAGTCAACATTGCAGATATGGAATCAGAGCCTCCATAAGCATATAAAATGAAGTCTTTGCTAAAATTAGGATTCAGCAAGGTAGAAGCCTCTGTCAGAGCCTCTTTGATGGTTTGAAAAATGTTCTTTCCTTCTTTGATCCAACATAAAACTACATTCTTCTTCAACATTTTTGTTAAAGGCTTCAAAAGATCTACAATGTTAGGAAAAAAATGCGTGACAAAGTTAATCCTGCATATGAAGGATTGAAGAATCTTCTTGTGATGTGGTAGTGGTAGCTCTAGAATATCTACAATCCTCTCAGGGTCCACTATAATACCTTTCTTGGACATAATATACCCCAACATCTTACCTTCATGGACTGCAAATGCACACTTCTTGGGATTGAGGTAGATCCCAAACTCCCTACACCTTTCAAATATTTTCCTCAGATGTTTGATGTGGTCTATTTCATGTTTAGAATAGACAATTATATCATCCAGGTAGACTAGTACAAATGTGTACATGAGGATTTTGAAGGCCATATCCATAGCCTTCTGAAAAGTGGCACCTACATTTGACTAACAAAAATGCATACTTTGATAGGCCATGGTTCCCCGCTTGGTTTTAAATACAGTCTTATATTGATCCTCTTTATTAAATAGGATCTGATTATATCCTGAGTAGCCATCTAGTAATGAGAAGCATTCTAATTTAGGGACACATTGTAGAATCTGCTCCATAGATGGCAATAGATGGCGATCTTTTAGGGATGCCCTATTAAGGTCTCTAAAATCAACACATAGCCTTAGTTCCCCATTATTTTTCCTAATAGGAACATGTTGGATAACCAACTATTATTCTTTATGGGATAAATTATGCAACTCTCTATTAATTTGAGAACCTCTTTATGCATGAGTAGCTCTAGTTTGGGGTTGACATGCCTTTGCTTTTGTCTGACTGGTTTGGCATTTGGCTCTACCTCAATGGTATGTTGAGTAAGTTCTAGATTTAATCCCTTGAGGTATTCATATTTTGAGGAAAAGATATCACCAAATTCTTGAAATAATTGAGTGTAATCTTTTTTCTCTGAATCAATGTTCACTTTTCGAAACTTTAGGCTTTTACCTGGCTCTAGTTCTAAATCAACATAGTGATCCTGTTGAACTACCGAGCTAGTCTTATTCATTTTTTCTTGGTCATCCTTATTGAAGATAGATTATAGGGTGACAAGGCCTTTAGGCATATTATTTGATTTAAGTTGTACCACTTGGTCACCATAGTTCTGCATTAGTCTATCTTGATTATGCTATGAAAAGACATCTTCTTGAAACAAGAATTGTAGAATTTTCTCATCATTATCAAACACTTGCCAATTAACATTATTATCAGGGATGGAAGGTATGAAAATAATATTAACATGTTGTTGATCCTTCCTTACTTAAATTTTTTAAGGAATATCAAATTGGGATCTAACCTATCTGCATTCTGATTTAGTTTTATAGGGATAGCAATGATGTTGAAAGCATAGAAATCTTCTATAGCATCCCAAACCCTATGCTTGTAGGATTTAATTGTATCATTATTGGTAGAACTTATCCTTCTTACTTGGCTGACCACCAACTCACTATCACCATGTACATTTAGGGATCTAATCCCTCTCTTTCTAGCTTACTCCAATCCATTCACTAGACTCTCATATTCAACAGTATTGCTTGTGCAAGAAAAACTGAATCTAAAAGATGTATAGTATTTCTCACCTTTTGGAACCATCAGAGAATAGCTCCTAAAGAGATGTCTTCTTCTAGCACCATCAAAGAATAGCTCCCAAACTCTCTTTCTTTGATCCTCTAATTCCTCAGTGTCTGCCCTAAAAAGATTTGGCTCTATGAAACCATCCTCTTGTATCATGTAATTCCCCAAACCAGCATCCCAAATAACATTGGCCTGGGCCTCTTAAGCTCTTTCTGATTCCAATTCATCCAGATAGACATCTGGGATGTTTTCTATCTTAGTGTTTGTTTCTCGATGATTGGAAATTCATTACTATCAAGTGCAAGACAACTTGCATTGAATAGATTGGACACATAAGGTTCTGTATGATTAACTGCAAATGATTCATACTTGATAGTAACCTTGGTTCCATACCTAGTATGGAAAAGCATGTGAGACCAGTTAGAATAAAGATAGCCTTCTATCTTGGCTGTGAATTATCTTGATAGACATATGTAAAAGAGAGCAGGGAGATCTATGATGTAGATGTCAAGCAAGATAAATAAATTGGGGCTTGCATGAAGGATCAAGCTTGTATCCTTGGCCACACCTATTGTGTTTACTAAGTAACCATCTAGCTATGTTACCTTCTTTTGGAATGGTTCACATTTAAGCCCCATTTGGTTAGCTATCTTCTTGGGCATGACTGAACTGGTAGCCCCACTATCTACCATACAATTATGTAGTAGAAAATATCCAATAGTTAATGATACATAAAAGGGAGGTGGTTTTAAGTTCCTACCTTGAATGACATCTGATTTGGTGTTGCTTCTTGGAGTTTTATTTTCTTGATCAAGGTTGACCAATAATGGTTTAGCAACATCATTTGTGGGCTGTTGAGGGATTTCCACTTCACCCATAGCTTTCTTCAAGATCTTAGGCTTCCCTAGAATAGCTAAAGAGTCCCACATAGATACAATCACATTAATCTTCTTCATATTGTCTACAATATTGAAAGGCACTATTGTGTGGATCTTCTGGTGTGATTTCACTATTGTGGGCTCAACCTCCTTGGGAGATTGATTATCTTTGACTGGAATGGTGGGAGCCTTCTTTGGTATGGTAGGAACATATGGATGTGATGAATCTATAGATGTAGTACCTCTTCCTCTATCTTCTACTTGTTCCATGTCTTGGGCTCTTATTTTTTATCTAGTATTATCTGCAGTTGAAGATTCACCATTTACTCCATTAAAATCTTGCTCTTCCCAATTAAAGAGAGCAGTCTCACCAAATTGTGTATCCTGTTGGGGCATGAACCCACTGGAAGATGCTTTTGATTGGGTTTTTAAGGCATTTTTTTCCATGAGTTCTTGATTCATCCACCCATTAAAGCACATAGCTTGGTTATGAGGTTGGTTGCAAGGGAAACACCATTCATTTTATGAGGCAATTTTTTTTTGACTTGGAATCATTTCCCTAGTTGGATTTGTAGAGTTAAGAGGCATGGGATTGTAAGGTTGGAATGGCCTCTGATTGAAGTTCTACCTTTGACCTTGGTAATTCCCTTGATATGGTGGTCTATTCTGCTGATAAGATTGTCCCTAATTTTGATATTGTTGATTGGGACCTTGATTTTTTTGCTGAAAGGGTGGTCTATTTCCTTGATTATAGTTTTTAATACTAGTCAACTCATTACTCATTGTCTGTAATAACTTCTTCATTTCTATTTGACTGCTTCTCAATTCAAGTAGCTCTTGAGAACGACATACTTTGGTCCTCATAGATAGTACTAGCTTGAGGCGCTATCACAATAGGTATGGGAGTGAAGGGAGGGATTCTCAAGGGCATGTTGGGTTGAATATCAGTGAATATAGGCATAGTGGCCTTGGGACTATCATACCAGCCTGAATCAAATAATTTTATGCTTTGACGGCTATGTCAAAAGCCTGAGGTAATGGAGTTTCTCCCATGGATTTGATCATGAAAGATATGTTTTTATCCAAAATTTTCAAGAAATATAGAAAAGCATAATCTACTGAAGGCCTCACAGAAATAGGAATCGTATTCCATGTCTTGAGAAATCTATTATTAAAGTCTGTCATTTGCTCTTGGGGAGATCTCTTTATAGTTGTGAGTTTATCAACCAGGGATAGATGATCTGATTTATCCTCAAAATATTTTCTAAGGGATTCTCCTAGTCTGTCTCAAGAATCAATAGACCCAACTGCAAGAGTACTAAACCATTATAGGGCCTTTCCCTTAAAGGGGGTTGCCAACAACTTAGTAGCCACACCTTCTTTAGTGCTATGATGAATGTTACATATTGTATCCACATTTCTTATGTGTTCATAAGTTGTTATCTGGCTCTCACTTGTGAAATTAGGAAAACTCTTTACTGCTGCTAAGGGCACATCATGATGTTGAGAAAAACTCAATGGACTCCCCTGATTAAAGGGTATAGATGCAAATTGCCTTGCCATTGTAGGAACTATGATTTTCTGAATAGCAACTGTATGAGTGGAACTTGAACCAGAGAGTGGAGTTGAATCTTCTAGAAATTATTTGTTTAAAGATCTTCCCCTCCTAAAATGAAAAAGAAAGGGTCTCCCCTCTGAAACAGGTGGTGTATACTATACTCTCCTTGTAGGGAATGTCCTTTGAGATGATCTCCCTTTTCTTCTTGTCGGAGGCAACTGCAAAAAATTAGAGGGATTTAAACTCCGTGTTTCTATCCTTCTCATAAAAGTTAATGGGATTGGGTCTTCTTGTTATTTCCACCAATGGAGTTTCTAGATATGCCTTAAAGAGAAACCTCTTTAGGTCTATACTATGCAATCAACATATCAGAGATGACATATTTTTTTGAAAGATGAAACTTCTTTTGGTCCCACCGGGCATTCCATAATTGTTATACACTAAATTTGGCACATTGCTAAGTGCTTGAGGCTAACAATCTAGTATAACATGGGAATCAATTCTAGGTTGTATGACCTCTCCTAACTATAGTGAAGCCTCTAGATTCTAGGTCGGTTCCTTCTGGATAATCATCTTATTTTCTCTTTAAACATGAAAGTAAAATTGGAAGGAAAAGGGATAGAAGGATAACTGAAGGGAAAAGGTTGAAAAGAAAATTTAACCTACTAGGTGATACACCAAAGGTAACAAGAATCATAACACAGTAGCCAAAACTAGCATGAAATCCTGAATGCAGCAGAACACAAGTTCTTGAATAGGCTTGCATAAATATTTCATAGAGAGGTCTAAAATAAAAAGAGGCTATTCAAGGAAAGGGAAGATTTCACAAACAATAGCATATTCAATGGAATAGACACAGACTATGACCTTCAAACAAAAATCCACTCCAACAAATAGGCACAGGAACGAGACAAGATAACAAGGGATGAACAATATCCACAAGATTATCTAAATCAAATCACCCACAGTAGTGCAAAAAGATGCAGAAAGAAAGAAGGCTCAAGAAATCCAACATTTCTCTAACATTAGCCACTATATTATGCTTCAAAAATAATCCCAAAATGAATTTGAACCTAAGGGTAGGAAAAATACCACAGAAAATCCTGCATAATTCTTGGAAGACTAAGAATTACAAGCACATGAAAATCTTGAGGACAAACAAAATGTCACAAAAAAATTCTTACATAATCTGAACCTCCTAGCTATGAAAGCTTCTAAAACAACTTATATACAACCTCCCCTAGCACACAAGCTCAGGAGTCAATCCATTGATCAGTTAGGGAAGAATTAGGGTTTACAATAGATATTCAATAAACAATGTAGAAACCCTAAACCAGTCAAGTCTACTAATCAATGCACTTGGGAAATATCTTAAAAGATCAAATACATTCATGAATACATCCCATATTGCCATAAATTCATGTAGAGAGATCATCTCGATCCATCTATGCTCTCTGCAAGTTGTAAACATCGCCACCGCCCTAAAAACCCTTAAAAAAAATTTAAATATTTGAATTCAAACCCAAACGGTCACAGGTGGTGTGGAATGCCTAGTCAACAGCTCAGATTTGCAACTTTACTATCTTTAAAACATGACCATCAATCTGCCTTAAGCTACCCACGAGCATAGGATCAGATCTGCCACGCGACAGATAGTCATGATGCCTTAATGGTTAAACAATTTCATCTTGGCAATCAAGGCCTTAAACCTACCATTAGATCTTCCTTAAGTTACAATGTCTTTACTACTCTGTAAACCTAAGACCCATGACGCCATCTATGCAAGATGTCACCATGGCTTGATGGCTTAAAGGATAGATCTTGAGCATCTCGTCTTTAAGCCTTTAAGCTGACCGTCTCATCAAACTGATCTTGATCGGTCTTTACTTTACCTTTGTCTTACCAGCCTGGTTCCACCACGAACACATGTCATTTAGGCTTAATGGATTGATGGATAGATCTTGAGCACTTTGGCATCAAGGCTTTACAGCTACCAATGGATTAAAAGAAAATTTATTGAAGATTACCTTACCGCAGATGGGTCCAAGCTCTAACAACTTTCCATGCGTCGATAAGGTGTAATACCTTGATCATTAGATTTTGGTCAAATTTTATTTAAGTCTTTACACAGGCTGTCGAATCAAAAAATACTTGATCGACCTTTATCTTGTCAAAGACCTTGCATAAAGGTGACCCTAATCTCCACGTGATGCAACAGCTTAATGGCGTGAACATTAGATCTTGAGAACTTTGTCTTTAAGCCTATACACCGACCAAACAATCAAAAGAAACTTGATCGATATTTAACTTGTCTCTACCCTTAGCTAGCCCCACCAGGAACACGTGGCATCTATCCATGCACTCTCCATCCCTAAAAGAGTATACCTTAATTCTTGGCGAGTGAAGGATAACCGTGGATCTTCATCTTTTCTTTTTAATTGTGTACTCACAATACCCTTCTGACTTGATCTTCAACCTCCACGAGTGAGCAATGACCACACATAACCTGCAACACAGACTGCGTTGCACACTTGCACAACAAAATATGCTAAGTGGTTTAGCTAAGTGAGTGAGCAATAACATAAAATCTCCTTTACTCGCACAGTCGCAGACTGAAAACCTTAAGGTAAAATCACATGGCGAGTGAGCGATAAACATTTCTAATAACACTGCCGCTCACTCGCACAATCAAGCTAACATGCCACAAGACCATTGTGACTCCATGACTAAGCATAAAAGGTGACCACTATGGACAACTTAAAACACGTGAATAATTGTGACCTTAAGTGGAAAATTTTTTTTATGAAGGATTATAACATCCACCAAGGAGTTAGGGTTTTAAGGGATCTTTCATAGGGTTTTTTCATATGAAGGGTTCAAAACAAGACCTAGAACATGCAGAGAACAAGAGAGAGACAAGGAATCAGGTGCAAAAACATACAAGCTAGGATCTACCCTTGTGGGAGCCTCATTTTCTCCACTTGTAGCCAAAATTGCATAGGATAGGAAATTTGGGTAACAATTTGTGCTCCAATGCTTGAGGCTATAAAGAGGATTTAGTAATATAATTTTTTATGGACAAGAGAGGTTGGTGAATCCTTTGAGACACTAAAGAAGAAGTTTTCTCAAAAACCTATCCTTGCTTTTCTAAATTTTAACAAGATATTTTAGGTGGAATGTGATGCAAACCACTTGGTAATAAGGGTAGTACTCAGTCAAGAAGGTAAGCCAATAGCATTTTTAGTGAAAAATTAAATGAGGCAAAAATAAGATACTATTCCTATGATTAGGTGAAGTCTCTAAAGAAATGGAGAGACTATTTAATGCCAAGGGAATTCATTGTATTCACTGACAATTAGGCCCTAAGTTTCATTAATAGTCAGGAAAAACTCAACCAAAGGCACATGAAATGGGTGGAAACTTTGCAAGCATACACATTCTCTCTCAAGCACAAGAAAGGGGTGAAAAATAAAGTGGTTGATGCACTAAGAAGAAGGGTTTTTTAAGTGAATCAAATCAAGCTTGAAAGTGTTGGTATAGAATCCTTGAAGAGAATGTATGAGAAAAATGAATACTTTGGTGAAATATATCAGGTATGTGCATCTTTTGGTGAAAAATATCATGTTGAGTTCTCTGAATTTGTGTTACAAGATGGATTTATTTTCAAAGGGGGGTAATTGTGCATCCAAAAATGCTCCATGATATTGAATATTATTAGGGAGAAGCATTCTAAAGCCATGGTAAGTCACTTTGATCTGGACAAAATACTTGGTTCAGTGAAGAGGAATTACCTTTGGCAAAAGATGCAAGTAGATGTTAGGAAATTTGATGAAACATGTGTAATTTTTCAAAAATATAAGGGGAGATATACTAATGAGGTGCTTTATCATCCTCTACCTATCCCATCAAGGCCATGGGAGAGTATACAATTGGATTTTGTATTAGGTCTTCCTAGGACAAAGAGGGGTTATGACAATGTTTTTTTAGTGGTCGATAGGTTTAGCAAGATGGCTCATTTCTTTCCATGTAAGACCATAAATGATACCTTCTATGTTGCAGGCCTCTTCTTCAGAAATATTTTTAGAATACATGGTTTACCATTGAATATTATGTCATAAAGAGATGCAAAATTTATAGGGCACTTTTGGAGGACACTATGGAGAAAATTTGGTACCAACTTGGCCTTCTCATCAGCTTACCATCCCTAGACAAATGGTCAAACTAAGGTAGTAAAAAGGTGTCTTGGAAATTTGTTAAGATGTCTAACTAGGTATCATGGTGAGAAATTGGATGTGGTGTTTCCTCATGCTGAATTCTCCTATAATGACATAGTGAACAGAAGCACCGGTCATTCACCTTTTTAGATTTTCTATGGACTACATCCAAGGGGTGTATTGGATTTAAGGTATCTAACTCAAGGAGAGACTATTAGTGTAGATGGGGAATATTTTTCCATTTCCATCAAATAAGTGTACGAACAAGTAAATTTACAGTTACAAAAATTTGCAGATAAGTGCAAACACCATGCAGATTAGAAGAGGGATGTTCAATTTAATGCTGGGGACTTAGTATAGGTTCATCTCAAGAAAGAGAGACTTCCAAAGGGCAGGTATACAAAGCTCATGCAAAGGAATATTAAACCTTTTCAGATTCTCAAGAAGTGTGGGATAAATGCATATGGAATCCAACTTCCTCCTAACCTTGGTTTGTCTCCAATTTTCAGTGTTTGTGATTTAAACCCATATAAGTGTAATGTGGATGTAGGTGATATTCCCCAATAAAAGAATCCATTGTTGATGATGACTTACCAAAATAGGTTACTCCTACATTGGAAAGAATCTTGGACACTATATTGGAAAAGAAGACAAGAAATAGAGAATACAAGGAATACTTTATGAAATGGAAAGGTAAGCCTGATTCTGAAGTAGTCTAGATGAGTGAACAATAGATCAAATCCCATGGTGCAAATTTTAAACACCTCATCTCAAGTGGACTTGAGATTTATTCTCTTGGGGAGTATGATGTAGGGTCACCCACCTCCTGATCAAATATGATGAAGGAATGCAGTGAAGGAGAGGATGGGGGAATTAGGAGTGTTTTTATGTTTTCCTTTTCATGTTTGTAATACAGGTTTCCCCTAATCTATAACTCAATATCCTGGAATGATGTATTATAAATGACCATGGACATATGAGTCAAGGGGTAGTAGTTTTGTTTCTTAGTGGTTTTAGATTCCTTCTAGGACTTTTTCAACTATTTTAAATAAGTTGATAAATACCCATATCATGGAGGGTCCAGTTTCTAGGAGAATGCAACTTTTTAAGCAACATTGTAAATGTTGTCAAAGATGTAATTTTAGATTTTGACAACTTTTTCTTGTCAATTATGTATTTTTGGTCCCAACAGCTTCCAACTTTCAAATGGTGATTAGGATCTATTGAGGATGGTTATTTATATCCGAAACAACTTATTTTGAGAGGGTTGGGATGATTGTACGGAGTTTGAAGCACTAAAAGCAATAAAACTATTGAGGTTTCTTGCAGAACATGTGTTTTCTTCATGGCACAGTTACGTACAGGTTAATGAGGGTCTCAGACTAATTAGATTATTTTATGCACATTCATACCTTTCATTTTTTTTTTTTTGGAGAGTTGAAGTGGTCTATAACTAAATTTATTTGATTTTCTTGTGCACTGGTCTTGGAAACCCTAAAAACAAGGGATTTGTGATTAAAATGCCCATAACTTGTATGTCCACATTGGAAACTTGATGGTTTTCTATGGAATACAAGTTAGGACTATTTATTTTACGATTCCAAAAGGTTTGGTTGTGAAAATGCAGGGATCATGGGGAGATTTGACGCCCTAGGTGGACATACAGATGTGGCCACCTACTGTCTGACTGAAGAATTATGTTTTTGGTTGATGGGGGTTGAACCAAGGGATGTACCTTGGGATTTGGAGATTTCTTGGATTCCCCTTGATGCTTAGTTTCTTTTTTTGATGGAACAATAAGTTGTAGTGGTGGTCCCTTTGTAAATCTAGGCCTGATTACCCCCATTAGGTCTCTAATCAAATACATATTTGAGTCTCTTTTTGTAAGAGTAAGAAGAAACCAATTTAGGAGATTATGGAGATCCCAAAAGGGTATGAGAAACTAGGATTTTGTTTTTGGTCCTTTATGGAAAATTTGGTTTATGTCCTAAAAACCACTATGACAAGGCTACTATTCTTAGCATGGTGTTTTGAAGCAAGTATCATTAAAAGAGCTGTACAACCTTATCTGATAAATGGTTTGCATTGTTTGAACCATTTTGAGACTAAATACATTGAATTTGAGCCATCCTAGTTGAGGAGGAATTTGAGGGTGAGTTGATGTCAAGAGTGGCTCATAGACCCTTAGTGGGAAGGAAGATGTTGTGGGGAAACCATTAATCCTTGTTTGTGCTTTATAGGGGATTTTTTTGTTGGAAATCCTGAGATGTTTGGAGAAATTATTTTAGGGTTTGGAGTCTTTCATGTAAACTCCATCCTTAAAGGACATTAGTGTGTGTTTGAGGATTATAACCTCTAGGTTGTGGAAGGCTCTAAATGACCCATAAATGATGCACTAAAAATTAAAGTGTCCCTATTATGAGACCTAGTCCTTTTAGTAACGTAATATTACATTTATTACATATCCCTCTTAAAGGATAGAATCCCTATTATGGGTATACATGGAGATCATCACTTCTCTTACAAAACAAAATTGTATGTTACAATGATTTAACAATATGAACTATACAAGCATATTCTATTCTCAAGTAATCCCAGTTAAATCTCACAAAATTTATTGTCTTATTTTGACATCACAAGAAATCTACACACCTCACACACATTTGCGCATCATAAAAAAACTTTACTTATATACCTAATTTCAAAGATTCTTCCTGTCAACTCACAAGAACATCACAAAATGTGTGTAACACTTAAGAAAATAGAAACTACATAGTCAATGATCATACATCAATAAAAATAGGGTGGGACCCAATCCAAATCCAAAGTAGCACTTTTGGATTCCACAAAATACTCCCTTAATCATCGTGACCACTCATCTTCCCTATATCACTTTTGCATTATCTTCACATTACTTCAACAAGTTGTAACTCTCTCTGTTCAACTAAAAAATCAAGAGATCTTAACTAAAGGTCAATTACATCCCATATAACATACCTCTAAGCTTTCAAGTACAAATTTGTCACATAGTATGCATGCTAGTCAAAACTGTGTAACTGTACCCTGTCAACTACTTCCTAGACTTAGTCATTTTTCATAATATACTATCCAAAACTAAAATGCACACCAAGAAACAATGCCAATAAGTAGTGTTTCCATAAATCACAACCCTTATGCAATACTCATCACACCACTTACCAACATGTTCATTTTTTGATTGTATCAGTTGATGTTTATTGATATCCTTAGTGTATTGGTAGAGGCATTCACATAAGGATGTTGTCTAGATATTTATCATTATCCTTTTTTATGGTGGTTCTATTCTTTGTGGAACATATGGTGGATTTTTTATTTGGGTTCAGTCCTATTTAAAGCATGTTCATTCATATTTCGGTCCCAATAGCTACTATGTAACATGTTCTTCATATTCATTGGTACTAAAAGACTTGGAGATTGTGTAGCATATTTTTATATACGAGGCTTGTTCTATTGATTGAGGTGGTCCACATTTCATTCCTTACCACCAAAAGAATGTCTTTGTGTGATCTATTTGAAATTCTTTTGGCCAGCATGGATTTTGGTATTAAGTAATATAAGAGGAGCGATGATTTCAGTTGTTTGTGGGCCATGTGTAATGCTTGTATATGAAGTGAATGTGAATCTATTTACAAGAGATCTGCATTGGTGATTGTGTGTGTTGTTGCAATTGATAGAAAAATGATATATCATTTATTTATTGGAGAGTGTTGGTTACAATGATATTAGTGGTTGATTCAATCTCTTCTCATATATTCTAGTAGTGAGCCTTATTCATTTATAAGGGTATTTATCCAGACTAGCAATGATCCAACCAAAAATGAGAACCTGTTGTGAGCACAGCTGTAAATAAGAATTTGTAAGAATCACCTTAATCGATGTCACCTTAAATAGTGTTTCATTTGATGAGAATTATCTTCTTAGTGGTTTTTCCCATTTTGGTTTCCACGTAAATCTTGGTGTTCGTGGTGTTGATATTTCCTTGATTTCATGTTCATATATGTTTTGAATATTTGATGTGGCTAACTTAAGATCAAAATTTAATATTGTTGTTTTTTGAGTTTACCAAAAAAGTAAAAGTTTTATAGTGTGTGGGAATAATTGATTCACCCCCCTCATTTATTCAGTTTGTTCAACAACCAAAAAGTTGTACGTAAAGAATATGTTTTGCATATATTGAACTATTGATATCTAACCGACAACCAATCAAACTGAAGATTTCAACAACCAATTGAAATAGACATGCAACTATTATAAAGGTTTTGACATCAATGATAAAAATTCTATCATCTTCTTAATATGTTCAACAACTTGAGCCACACCGCTGTAGTTTTCTTGAGATTAGCTTCAGGGTCAAACCCTAGTTTCCACTTGCATAAGGAAAAATAATGTTTCCCTTATGCCCAAGAGCATTTAATAATTGAAGCTAGGTCCACCTTTGTAGTGAAATTAAATAAAAATAAGGCTTCGGGCATAGTTCTCACAGTCACATCCCCCTTCAATTTCTATATTTCCATTACCCATCTTCTAACCATATCATTCGATGACCTAAAACCTAAAATTTTTCCCACCAACATATTGTTCATTGAGGCTACAATACAATCAACTATTGATTTTAGGGATCTAATCTTAATTCCCTCCATATTTTAAATGTGTTTTGGTACAATATTTTGGTCTACACATTCTTGGTTCCCATGAAGCAACACATCCTTCCACTTACTCAACACACCTTCAGTGACAATAGGGGCTAGATCCATTGATCCATCCTAGACACCTACTAACTCCCTATTATAGTTACCCACTATATTATTTTCAGGGAAGGGTCCCCAGATGGAGGGGCATGGCCCCTTCCATTAACAACCATCATGAACACACCAAAAAATTAAATTTCACCAGGCCGGAAGTTGCGGAGACCTGTTGTTCAATAATTAATTGTTATTTTTAAATACTTATCAAAATAAGTGTTCTCATCATAGTGTTAAATATTCTAGAAAATTTAGAGGGGATGGGATTGAATCAGTTGTCCAAACACCATTTAATCCTTAATATAACTTCAAACGATTCCACCAAATTTTCTTCAAAACTTAATAAAACATGTAAACATGAAAGAACAATAATCACCAAACACATGAAACACCATATTTACATGGAAACCTCTATTAAGGGAAAAATGAAAAATAAGATTATTCTCAAATATATAAACACATGTTATGGTGACACCGGTTAAGATGGTTTATAAAAAGAAAGACTCGCTACCAAAGGGTTCACTGCCCAAGGAAGAGGGATACCTATTGGAGGGCTCACTTTCCAAAAAAGAAGGATGAAAAATAATAGATCCACCACTAACCTATAGATACCTTCAACACATTACTTCTAGTAGCTAACACATGAATATATGCCCTATCCTGTAACAATCTTCACAACTTAAACATCCAAGGAGACAAATCCTCTTCACATAGGTACACACTTGAGAAAAAAACACAAAAGTATCTAAAAATTCCACACTCTTTCCATTATGATTTAACTCTTATTTATACCAATCAATAAATTGTGAAGTCTCCCATTGTGGGCCAAGAAAGTAGCTAAATATAATAAATATAATTTGAATTAGGTTAGCACTAATCATTTTGGTATTATGTATTGTTGGTGTTGTGTTGGGAGATTGTTGTATATTTTGGTGTAGTTATAAGGAGTTATTTATTTGGTTGTAATTGATGTCTACTAAGTCATTCTAGTGTCTCTAAGTCAGTATAAGTCATAATATACTACAGGTAAAGTGAAGATACAATCAGTAAGAAGGTAATACTAAAAACTGGTTAAGTCCATAAGATTAGTAGAGTGTGCAAACATCACTTTAGTGGAAATCATGGTACATATGAAATTATGAGGAAGGGTCATAGATATAGCTTCAAATAGTTTATACTGCAATTTGGTTCCAACCACAACTCATTTGGTTGAGCGGTAATAGATTTTTTAGTGTCACAGACACTAATACATGTAGAACTCTTATGTTCTTGATCAGCCAGGTTGTAGATCACAAATTAGTGAGTGGTAAAGTATGTGCAATCATTTTTAATGATATTATGATGTGGAATTAAGGTTATACATCCAATATATTGGTATTTACATGATTGATGCAAGCATTTAAGACCAGTTTGAGGGGTTGCAATGGAGAAGCAAAAACGTGTTAACTACCTTGGAGATATAAACTTGCAGATCTTATTTAGATCTAATGCAGTCATGATAAATAATTTATTTCATCGAGATTATCAGTTGGAAACATGGTGATATCATGATAAAGTAATTTGAAGATTATTTTAAGTCGGTGCAAGTTTTATATATATAGGAACTGCTCATATTGAAAAGTAGTGTTGTTGCAGTTGTTACAAAAAGCTGCAAGAGTTCTTTTGGGAAATTAGGGTTTTGTGATTTCAAGTTGAGGTTTCAATCAGAGATCAAAGAGAAGTTAGAGAGTATAGAGAACTCATAGAATTTGACAAGAAATCATTTCTACATCCAGATCACTAATATTGTTGTTTCCTAATAGTTGCAACAAGAAAAATCCCTTAACCAGGTGAACTCTAACAAGTTCTTTTTGTAAATCCTTTAACATGGTGAGTTCTTAATTGAGGTTTAAAATCCTCTAGCGAGGTAGATCATTGATGATTTTATTGTACTCCTAATAGTGTATAAGTAACTCCTAATCAGGCGAACCCTCAGAAAGGGTATTTGTAGCTCCTAACAGGGAAAACTCATTTACTGCAATATTGGGCTTGTGGGTGTCATCCCACCATGATTTTTTTTACCTCTTACAAGGGTTTCTATGTGAAAAATATTTGTGTTATGTGTGAGGATCTTGTGGATGATTTTTATTACTTTCTTTTATATATTTTCCTTAGTTACTTATTTTATAGTATGGAAAGTATTTAAGAATCTATTTAGATCAATGGTTGAATTAGTTCAATATCTATTTGTACTAATTCACCTCCCCTCCCTCTCAGTACCTATTATTTCCAATAATTGGTATTAGAGCATAGGTCCTTTTGGTGATAATTCTAATGGATTGGGAAAATATCCAGTATCATGGAGGATTATAGGTATGAGATGAAACTTGATAATGCAAAAAAGATGATCAAGGAGCTAAAGGAAAAGCTGAGACACTCTCTTGCAAAGAGGAGATAAATTTCTAACCAACTGAGTAAAAGTCAAGACTACATAGAACAACTATCTGAAGGAAGTACATCTGATGAATCTCGAGATACAGTAGAAAATTTGTTGGAAAAGAACAAGAATCTTAAAGAAAATATGGCTAATCTCAAAAGAGAACTTGAAAGTGAGTCTGTCAGGTTGTGTGAAGATTTGGAAGGAAAAAGGAATGCTGAAGCTGCTGATAAAATTGTTGTTAACACCTTAAAAGAAAAAGGTGAAGAACTTGTCAAAATAAGACAAGAATTTACCCTATATCATAATCAAATGCATGATACTACTATAGAGAAACTTCAAGTATTAACTGAAAATGAAAGACTTAGAGAGATGAATGAGTCATTGAGGAAAGAACTAGAAACTGAAACATAAGCAAATGAAAAGTTGAAGAAATACAATGAAATCTCACAAAATCTTAATGAAAAACTGAAGAGTCAGAGAAGACACAGAGATACAACCGGTCTAGGTTATTTAGGAGAAGGAACATTTGAAATTGGAGAGTTCTCTAAAGCTAAAATTAAGGAGACACAGAAAGATCAGAAGATAGATCCAATCAAATCACGTAAGAAACCTAAAAAACCTACTTTCTATAAATATGGAAAGCTTGGTCATATTGAAAATGTGTGTAGGAGCATACTGGTGAATATACCTTACTCTTTTAATGTGTTGGTAAACAAATTGTTCTTTTCAATTTAACTCTCAAATACCCAAATCTGTGAAAAACAATTTGATACCAATAGTTGGATAATCTATCACTAGGTTGATAGATTTCCTCTAAATTGAAAGGTACAACTCCCTTATGAATGGTATTCAATGAATTTATTTTATTTCTAAACTAACTGGGTATGTTCTCAACCTGAGAACAGAAGAGGAAAACCAAGTCAGCTCTAGATAGGACTAACTCAGGTGGTAAATTCAGTCTTAAACCTAGCCAACCCCAGAAATCCATACATCTTATGACTCCCTGACATTGGTAATGCAATATGAATGCTACTTATGCAAATTTAGTGAAATTGAAATGAAAATGAAGGTTAAATAATTCCAATCTCCGTAATAGGAATGCCTGCAAATGCTCTGATCTATAGCCCATTCATAATTCAACACAAGATGCAAGATAATGTCCAAAACTGACTACAACCATACTTCGATTGATTATAATTAGAAAAGTAATAACCAAATGCTCTGATTCAGAATAAAACCCCTCTTTGTATTGAACATAATGAATATGAATACTCTGATTTTATTTGCTTGCAATCTCTAGCCAGATCTATTACAAAAACAAAATATAAACCTCTAATGAATAAATAGAAATGCAGAAAAATAAATGCCCTTCCCTCTACTCTAGAACTCCATCCTTTTTAAGGAAAAAGAAGCCCCTATCAAATGAAAATATTTTACAATAAATATACTTCCAGAATCCTTCACTTTCTCTTGTGACTTTTCGGTTACAATAACTGTTTCATATTCTTTGATAGTCTCTAATTTCATCTCCTATGACTATTCAATTTATCCAATAAATGTGGCTTTTTGGTTTCATAGCCGGTTCTTGAGAATTTCATATATTCAATGTGAATGTTTCAAAATATAACATTTGGTCTATAACATCTTTACATGAATATATTACTCCATAAGTTCTACCCTTTTTTTTAAATCTGGAGCTCTGAATATTTAAACAAACACTGTATAAATCATTATATGTGGCTTTTCAATTGTATTCGACCCTTTCAAACTCCATATTTAGGAAACCACCATGTGTCACTATGTGCTCGCCAAAGTCATTCCTGACTCCTCCTGGATTTGAAGATCCATACACTTCTTTTATATACTTAATCACATCATCAAAATTTATGGAGATAGTTGAATGTTCTCCCTTGAATCGACCCTCTGTTTGCAAAAATGAATTCGAATCTCCTTTTCTCTGCTTATCTTCAATAAGCATGTCAAACTTCATGCATCAATATTGGATTTTCCATTAGATATCATCGAACTGTGTCAATCTGCAATATCGAAGACAAATCCCTTGCCACCAACCTTCCAAGGACATAAGAGTTATTGATTCTCCATATCTTTCACAGGCATATCTATCAATCATTACATGCTCTCTTTTCGTGCCCTGTCATATTTCTACCTGGGCTCAAATATGACCATCTATGAATGCGACTAAGACTCCATTTCATATGTTCGGCTTTATTGAAGGAATCATAGTATATTTGTCACCATATGTACTGGTTCTTGATCAAGTAGATCAAATCCTATTTTGAAATAGGATCCTTGTTTGATTGAGGATTTATGGTGTCTAACATTGATTCGAAATCTTGGATCACTGGCTTCCTTGCTTCTCTTGTTCTTTTTTAAAATTACCGAAATGGAGGATGTAGCTTCTTCACGCTATGACTGACTCTTGTCACTTGATTTATTGAGTCAAGGATTCAAAAAATTACATGTTCAAAATCATGGTTTGCAAGCCACCCTTCATCTTGAATATGCACCCATTGATCAAGCATCAAGCTATCGAGTTTGATGCAGCCTTTAATCAATTTATCAGATGGCGAGCTTGCATCATTTTGTCTACCATGTCTGTACCACCATGCTTGATGCATATCGATCCAAGGATTTGTAGTTCTTTATCACAAAATCCTTCTTTCATGACGTTCAGTCTTCTAACTCAATGTAGATATATTTACTTTGAGCCCATAACATTTATTTGTTTAAGATTAACATTCACTTTTTCTCGGAGGCAAATCCAATCATGAGCACATTCTTTCAATTCTGCAAATTCCTTTTTTTGGTCTTCTCAACCTTTATCACAATGAAGGCAACACCTCCAACATCAAAGTGTGAAGCTTTACTATTCAGTCTGAGGCCTCAAAAACCATTATGGAAAAAGTCTATTCTTGTAAAGACTGAAATTTTGACACTAAAAGCCACATCAGTAAAACCCATAACTTTAGGGAGTCGGTCAACAAGTCAATGGTTGATTACTTAAGGCGAAAAGATATCAATAGATTCCCTATTAAATAAAAAGAACATATACACAATTACGACCATATCTGTCAAAAATATAAGCATACCTTTGCTCAAGACAAGCGAAAAGTTGACCATATGTCGAGTGTCCTAAGAATCACAATGAGAGATGTCGCATCAAATACAAGTAAAAATAAAATTTCATGTCAAGATAACAACTCAATAGATTTTCGACCAACTGTCGAGACATAGAGTAAAAGATTAATATTAGCTTCAATACTTTCTTTCATTTCATAAAAATAAAAGTAAACCTTGAAGTCAAGAAATACCACCATGTCGAATACCAGATGCGTATAGCACTATAGGGTAATGTCCTTTCTAAAAAGTGCTTCAGAAACCTGTTCACAAAAGTTAGCTAGGGTGAGAATATTGTGGGAGTACGTTTCCACCCTACCACGAAGCAGTAACACTTCCCCAGAATCTTTCCTGACATGAAAGATACCCAGCCCAGCTAGAGATAGTCTAACAAAGTAAAACTGACTAAAGTAATGGAATTGTGCAATTCATCAATGTTTACATCAAGTACTGTCAACACAGCGTAGTGTTCAAGTATGATTATGTATCAAGGATTAATCAACATCCTTTACCAATAATATTAAACATTTCAACTCATGAATTTCACTCATTTAGGACAGTTAGTGATTATCTCAGGAAGTACACTATGCAGTTAATTTCCTATGTCAAAGATTTATCAAAACTCATAACTCATCTAGCATGACTATGTCCTAAATACATACAAATAAAGCCAAATAAAAATCACACCTTTATTTGGCAAGCACATTCCTTGCTAATCCAAAAGAAACATCAAGTTTAATCATTCATAGATGTGTCAATAATATAGGGGTTGGTTCACTCAATCATAATATGACAACCCAACACATCTGGCTAGAAAAATAGCATTCACCCAAGATTGGTCTCCTGAATTCAGACAAAGGAATCAAAATAAGACGT
>MU224484.1:1913655-1937287 GCA_018584345.1 Thuja plicata
TCATACGATGAGCACATAATGCCCAGATAAACATAACACCAAGAACTTACTCAACGACAAGGAGTTGTCTCCCTTAAGCAACACAGATTTAAAATCAAAACGACGGCATGGGGGGTAAACTTTTACTGCTAACACAACAATTTTGGCACGTAATAAGTCTCTCCACTATGGCAAGAGAGCAGCGACTCGAGTAGAGGGGTTGAAGAAAATGAGGCATCTCCAATGTAAACAACCTTAGGGATTCCTAAGAGACCGCGACAGACAAAACAAACAGTGCTCTAAAAGCTGCTACAAAAGGAAGAAGAAGGAAGTTTTAAAGATATTTAAATGCGCAGTCCATAATAAGTTTGGCAATGAATAATGGTTGATGTTACTTCTGCGATGGAAAAGGAGTCTTTAAACTAAACTATACCACCCATTCCTTATAGCATACACCATTATAAACAATCATACTCATAGCTTACACAGCTATTCCGCACAAAAAGACAAGAAGACATATAATATGTTAAAAGAGGAACCTGGAGTTCGTGAGATATGGAAAATGGGAATCCCTTGTGCTTGTCCACGCACAGTGGCTATCCTCCTCCTTTCACTTTGCAAACTATCATTCAGAGTCTCACTCTTCCCTTCTCTGTTCCAGTTTTCCCACTGCTCCCTTTTTCAAGATCCTCCTTCCAAACAAGAATCTGTTGCCAAGAAAACTCACTCTCCTCCCCCCGAGAGAGAGAGCATGCCTAAATTTATGGCATGTGGCCTCTTTAATAGCCATCTCTCCTCCATCTCTCAGTAATCTATTTTATGAACATTTAAGAGAGATTCCCCCACGAAGAGTCCTCCATGCCACCATTTTAGCGTGGTAAGTTCAGTTTATGTGTGTGTGGAGAAGACATGTGCCAACATGAACGCTTTTCCTGATTTTCTCAAACCGTGAATATTAATTTATTCTTAATGCAAGGAGAGGTTAACACAGTTTAACGTAACATTCAATGGTCCACTAACAAATAAATCCTAAAATTACAGATCTTATCTCGACTTCAAAAATGGGTTGTGACAATTCTCCTTTGTACTCAAAATGAAGAAGACTTGAACACTTGTGTCTTTGATATGGTAGTCACTCAGTCAGCACTTCATCGACACTTTCACTTCAATCTACAATCATGACCTCTTCTATGTCTTTGCTTCTTCAAACAACACTAGCCGAGCTCTATATATTGACATTAGTTGGTGACTTATAGGATTATTTCCACTGTCAAGAATTTAACCATTTATGTCCCTTTTTATTGGACACCACACGTCTTTCATTTGATCACCAATTTTATGAAGCAAGCTTCTTATTAACTAGATCATATGTTTGCGCAACAATCCATTTTGCAGTATGTACACTGGTTCATACCTTGGTGTTGCTGCAATCTATAACTGTGCATGATCAGCTTATATATAAGAGAATCATTATGTTGGGATCCCTTATTTTGTTCTCTTATTTGAATTGAGACCGTGTCTTCTCCTTCTAACTTGATCAATGTCGTGCCCTGTTCCATGCATTTTAGATTCATAATTTTTGAGTGCTCTATTAGATGGTTCATGATATCTCTCTGTGCAACTTGGATCTGAGTCATCACATCTTCACCATAGTCGGGTATCCAGTTTGGAGTGCACTCTAAATCTCCTTTCTATTGTGTTGAACGCTTCTAGGTAGTGGGTGTCATCTTCTTACCTTTGGACTGTAATTTTATGACTCGGGACTCTTTTTCTAATTCCAAGACCAAATGAATGCATCTCTGGTCTCAACAGAGTACTCTATATTTTTAGCTATCAAGCCTGGGTCTCTGCAATAACATCCTATGATAATGCATCTCATCAGACACCTGGTCATCCATGTAGATTGACCGACTCCCAAGTATGGGTTCCAATGTGCCGTCGAGCTTGTCATTCCTTGTGGCTTCATCACTACAAAAGATGGAATTTTTGAAATAGACTTCTCTGGTGGAAAAACTAACATAGGCTTCTCCATTTGCGTAGCAAAATTTAGATTTCCTGCTACAGCCTCTTCTTTGCTCTGATCAAATAAAATGATCATCTTAAACACTTCAAGACAATTATCGATGATCATCCCAATTATTTGATACATCATAATAGATTTCCAAAGATCCTTGGTAGGAAAAATGAAAACTAACTGCTCCCAGTCAAAAATCCCAAATGGAGGTCGAAGAGCGTAGCAGTTTTTCCATTTTCTGCTTCACTTGATTTTGTCAAATCTTCACTTTACTTCCTATGTGCCTTGGGCAGAAAATGACCATTTCACTTCTTTGTTGTGGAAAATGGGAAAAGAGCCTCTCCCTGGAGGAGAAAGGCAATATGGCTTCTCCTTGGCGGAAAACACAAATTCCACTTCTACATTCCAATTCCGCTTCTGCATTCCAATTTTGTTTTCCAATTCTGCTTCTCTTTTTGTAGACTATCAAACTAGATCTATAATTCTGAACCAAGGAAATGAACTCCAAATTGGGGCATAGGAACTTTCACTTCTGCATTATAACTTTGATCTTCCTCTTTCACATAAACATTGTTAGAAAAAAAAAACGGAGAACACATTAGGGAAAACTGATTTCAAAAGTTTTAAAATTGGCGTATTGAAAGTGTGCCTACATAATGGTAATTGTTTCAATTGTCACAAGTATGGTCATGTTGCATATGAGTGTAGATCTACCAGCAGATCTAGCATTAAATCCAGTGGCGTTAAATTTAATGGACATTGTTTTTCATGCAAAAAATATGGACATGAAGATGAAAATTGTAGGTCAAGAGTATATGCACGTAGGCCACATGTCACATTGGTGAATACTGGCAGAAGGGAAAGACAATTCAATTCTAAATTTTTTGTATGTGGTAACTATGGACACCTCTAAATAAATTGTAGAATGAGAAATACGAGAGGTAATGTTGGTCCTTGGAAGTAAATTGGTAAAACATGTTTTGTCTATCATAAGATAGGTCATCTAGCTAGAGATTGTCGGTTTAGGAACCAATCTCTTCATCAGTCAAAAGATGGAAATTAAAAGAAATTTTCTAATATTGACAAAGTTATAAGTGATATGAAAAAGACATGAGTAAAGAAAGGTGAACTAAATTCCTATTATTTGACTGAGAGTTCCACAAGTTCAACAAATGTGGAGGTTTCATCGGTAAACTAAGCATATTATTTTCTTAGGGGTAGAACTTAAAGAAAAATCCATTACCTATCCCATAGAATCAAGAGAAATAACGATCTATATGCACATTGTAATGTAAGTTTCTATAATTTTGTTTATGAGATTGTGTGTAGACTACATTTAGATTTCAAGGTCAAATATCTATTTGAGAGTGGTTATTACTTATTGGCTGAGTACCAACCGGTGGATATGTGTTAACCAGTGATATGACACTATTCCTACCATTGATGTATGCAATGTCTATTTCTCTAACAGTATATAGAGGGAAAAAGTAGCTTCTTTTCACACTTTTACTTTGAGAATTCAAGAGCTATCTTGAGCTAGTGTGTGTAAAAAGATACTTTTTTGATTGAGATCTTGAGATAATTTCATATCGAGTTTTCATGAAACTCTAACCTTTGTATTATAAGATATCATTTCAGTCTTTGGTTAGATTTTTTTTCTATTTTAGTTGGTCATAATGTTAGAGAATGTTGATACACAAGTTCTGGTAAACATTTTTGAGGAACCTCGACCTGTATTCAAACTGCATCCAAGAAAAGAGGCTAAGATTGATATGTCTTGTGCCCTATCTACTACCCCTCATGGTGTGATGTTGATTGAATATTGTTGGTCTTTTATTCATTGTAGAATCAAAGAATTGGGAGCTGAAGCAATCAAGAAAGAATAAAAGGGTATGTGCAATAATGGAGTATTCAAATTCAAGCACAAACATCTATAGGAAAAGGGTTTGAATTATGTTGTGGACAATCCTACCGAATTCTATCCTGATTGGATTTTTTATGTGTTAAGCATAGTGCATCATCAATTTATATGGTTGGATAGAACAAACAAGATTTCAAAGACATTGATTCACAGGTTTACAGGATTTCAAGCACAAGGTTTGGAATGTACATTAAGAATGGTGGCTACTCATTTGGTCACTGAACTAACCAAATCCAAACTATATGGGAGAGAAATGACAATCAATCATATTGCAAACAAGGAATTTTATTTTGCATCCATGGTGATAGGATAAAGAGATTACTAGTCTTGTCGAGTTAACAGTGTGCCTGGTGGTGCTATTCATTCTGCCTATCAGATTGTGAAGGATGATTCAACATATGATTTATGTGAGATGATCAGAAGCCAATTCTTAGCAAACATGAAAAGGATAAAGAGAGACAATAGACAATCATTTAAGTATGGATCTCTACTAGTATGTATGTTTTTCTATGTTCAAAATTGCTTCCCCAGTAAAGGAAATGTTACATGCTTAATGAACAAACTGGTAGTTATACAAATAAGTGAATTTATAAAGTAAATATGGAATAAATTCAATAAAGTCATGTGGGTTTATTTCAAAGATTTAAAATCTAGAATGCACAAATGAGAAAGGATTCTAGCTAGAATTCTAGAGAAGTAGAAGAATGATATTTGTTTTCTAGTTGACAATGATTCATGTACTGTGCAAGTTGTAGAACCTAGGACATGTTGGATTCCTCCTATGGGTTATGAAGTTGAAAGTGATTTAGTAAATTTTCATGTTGATGAGTTGCTTTCAAAACCCTTAGGTGAACAAGCACAGAGATTTGGAACTCATGATGAAGTAGTTTCTAAAATTCAAAAGGAATTGAACAAACCAGTCATTAAAAGGAAATCAAGGAGAATTGTACCTAACCTAGAGAAGAAGTTTGGAAGTAGTAATGCAGGTACATATTGCACTGCTGCAACCATAACTGAAGCTAAGAGAAAACAAAGAAAACCAACTACTAGTGAAGTTAAGTCTGAAAGGGAATCATCAAGGAAGAGAATTCAAAACATTTATACTCCAAAGAGAACCTACAAGAGAAAGAGAGAATCAACTGAGGAACGAGATGATCGTAAGGGAACTAATAATGCACAGATATAATCAAACAAGGATGCCTCTAAATTGAAGACGAGTGATGAAACAAAGAAGGCCCCTCTATTGATGATATTGAAAAAGGTATTATGGACAATGGTAGACTTTCTATTATTGGAAGAAGATACACTTTGGGGAGCTATGAAGACAAGAAGAAGAGAGAAGATGAAATTTTGTATCATTTTCATAGATTTTTTAGAACACCTTTAGAAATCCATTCTTGCATCCCTGATGAGTTATATTAGTTAATTGATGCTAGATGGAGTGTTGCATTATAGTTGGGTAGAGAGATTGTGGAAAGAGAACTTATCAAAGTTCAACCTGAGTTTTGTGAAGAAGATGCTAAGATAATGATTACTTCTCACAAGAATAAATTCAAAATTAGGAGTAGATCAACTAGACTTGATGACAAATAGAGTGTACATAATGAGACAGTTGATGCATGGAAAGAAATACTATAGATAAATGCAGTAGTAGCCCAAGAAGAAAAAGTTCATACAGAATCAAATGAACCAATACAGGGAAAAGATACATTTTCTCAAGGTCATTCAATTGGGAATATTGTTCTTGATGTTCCTAACTTGGTGAAGGTCATTGAAACACAAAACATCAGTCTATCACAAACAATTGGTGATGAGATTAAAATTGTAGACATAACAGGAAAAATGGATTTATCCTCACCATTGCCTATGGAACATATAGAGGAGATGATTTCTATGAAGGAAGAATAGGAAGATATAGAGAGTAAGCATGAATAGACTCAAAAAAAGATTGAAGAATCTAAAATTTCAAGGAAATTAAGTCTTGAAGTTACAAGTGAAAGAAAGAGACATAAACCGATGACTTCTGCACAAGAGGAAGAAGAAGAATTTGATGAAGAAGAATTAACAATCACACCTATTGATATATCCAAACTCAAACCCAAGGAATTGATGAAACTATCAGAAAAATTAAGGATGTATGTTGTAAGAAACAAGGTGAAATCAAAGAAGAAAAAGAAATGAGTATTAAGACAAGTTAGAGACATTCTAGTTGAGTGAGTGCCTAAGGTTAAATATGATGAAGATGCCATACATATTGATTAGATGGATACTCTTATTAAGGAAATTATAGATCAAGGTCTAGATTTGTAGTCAGTTGTAATGAATAATGTAGAGGATAACTTAAAGAAGAAGATGCTAGGTAAGCTGATGGAAAATATTGCCACATATATGATCAAATTGTAAAATTTGATAGAGGAATTTAAGACTACATTGACTGAGGCAGGTCAATTGGTTGTCAAAGTATCAAGGAATTCCAATTTTGTTCAAGATTTAGAAAAAAGTAGAGCATAAGCATAGAAGGAGTTGGAAAACATAAGTGGTCAACTTGATCCATTTTCAAGTTCATTCACTATTTACAATATTCAGGTCAAGGAAATTTCACACAAGGTCAAGTAGATTCAAAATGAGCAAGAGAAGAGAATGATCACTCTACTAGAAATTAAATCAACCTTATCATCCATATTAGAGGTGATGGTACAGAATGTGAAGAAGGAAGAAGCCATACTTTCCTTACCCAACATGAAAACCTTAGATAGCATGGAAGAGATTTCTTCAAGTTTGTTTGAGAAAATCATTTCTATGGGTTACTTGTAGAAGGTATGTGAAACATCCTTTAACTAAACAAAGATTCACTTCAAGGTAATCTTTGACATGATGTAAGTGAGATTTTGTGTACATATATTCTAGTTTTTGTACATTTTTCATTGTTGTCAAAGGGGGAGTATATGTATGATTAAATATATGTATGGGGGAGTATATTTATGTATGAAGGGTATGTGTATAGGGATTCATAAGTTGATATTATGACTGGATGATTGTAAGAAGTTAAATATATGTTTCCCATTAATACCAAAGGATGAGATTGTTGGTATTATGTATTGTTTGTATTGTGTTGTGAGATTGTTGGATATTGTGGTGCAATTATACAAAGTAATTTATTTGGTTTCATTGATGTAAACTAAGTCAATCCAGTGCCACTAAGTGAGTATAAGTTATAATATACTATAGGTAAAGTGAAGATACAATCAGTAAGGAGGTAATATTGAAAATTGGTTAAGTCCAAAAGATCGGTAGACTGTGCAAACATCACTTTGCTGGAAATAATGGTACAAATGAAATTATGAGGAGTAGTCATAGATATAGCTTCAACCAGGTTACATTTCAATGTGGTTCCAACCACTCATTTGGTTGAGTGGTGATAGATTTTTTAGAGCCACAGACACTAAGACAGGTAGAAATCTTATGTTCTCATCAACCGGTCGGTAGATCACAAATCAGTGAGTGGTAAAGGATGTGCATTCATTTTTAATGATACGATGATGTGGAATTAAGGTTATAAATCCAATTTATTGGTATTTACATGATTAATGCAAGCATTTAAGACAGATTTAAGGGGTTGCATTGGACAAGAAAAAACATGTCAACTACCTTAGAGGTTTTAAACTTGTGGATCTTATTTTGACCTAATGTGGTCATGATAAATCATTTGTTTCATAGAGGTTATCAATTGGACACACAATGTTGTCGTGGGAAAGCAATTTGAAGATCAGTTTTAAGTCGGTGCAAGTTGTTTATATTTAGGAACTGCTCATATTGAAAAGTAGTGTTGTTGTTGTTGTTAAGAAAATTTGCAAGGGTTGTTTTAGGAAATTAGGGTTTTGTGATTTCAAGTTGAGGTTGTGATCAGAGATCAGAGAGAAGTTACAGAGTACAAAGAATTTATAGGATCTGAAAAGAAATCAATGGTACATCCAGATCACTAATCTAGTTGTTTCCTAATATTTGGAGCAAGAAAAATATCTTAACATGGTGAACTCTAATAAGTTCTTGTTGTAAACCCTTTAACAAGGTGACTTCTTCATTGAGGTTTAAAATCCTCTAGCGAGGTAGATCATAGTTGATCTTATTATACTCCCAACAGTGTACTAGTCAGTCCTAACTAGATGAAC
Organism: Thuja plicata; assembly: GCA_018584345.1. Classification (NCBI taxonomy): domain Eukaryota; kingdom Viridiplantae; phylum Streptophyta; class Pinopsida; order Cupressales; family Cupressaceae; genus Thuja; species Thuja plicata. Next base: position 1,921,739 of record MU224484.1, read on the forward strand.
CCTCAAAAGGGTATTTGTAGCTCCTAACATGAAAAATAATTTACTACAGTATTGGGCTTCAACTATATGTTTTCCCTCTTACAAAGGGTTTCCATGTGAAAAATATTAGCGCTATGTGTGAGGAACTTGTGAATGCTTGTTATTACTTTATTTTATATATTTGCATTAGTTACTTGTTTTATATTTTGGAAAGTATTTAAGTAGCTATTTGGATCAGTGGTTGAATTAGTTGAATATATGTTTGTACTAATTCATCCCCCCTCTCAGTACCTCTTATTTCCTATAAATTAGTCCTATGGTGGGGAGGAATGAAAATTAGACCACACTACATCATATATAGGACCAAAATATCACCATACACAATCAATTTGCATTCACCAAGACAAAAAGATAAGTGTAAACACCCGAGGTCAGCCAAACCTAGAGAAGGAACATCATCAAGATTTGAAACTGAGTCTCTGAAGAAAAACATCTCATGTCATCTGAAATGAATGGAGGTAAGGATATTAATGAATAATTTCCTAAAGTGCACTATGAAAAACCATTAGGCAGAGAAATACAAAGAATGCATTTCATGCAGCTACCATAGTCAATCACAACTCTACATAGACAAATGCCAAGTCAAATGTACTTCATTCTGAAAGATCAAATATTGAAAACAAAATCCAAATAGTCCTAAATGACATATCAAAACCTCAAAAAAAGATTCATAACATATAGTGTTGGCAAGTTGACTCCCAGGGAGTATATGGCTTATTTTGTGTTTTCATCATGGCAACAAAGTCATATGAAGTTTTCACAGTAAACTATGAAGTGAAAATTGACTAAGTGTAGAAGACAGAATAGAACAGTGACTTGCAGTCGATTAGGGCATCAGTGCACATGTGTACGATGACATAAGGATATGCACATTCAAAATTAATCTCTATGGTATGTTGTTATGATTATCCTATACACGCATGGTACAAAATGGCAGTATGGACAAGTTACAGAAAGAACAAGTACACTAGCAGTTCAGAATACAGAGCATGAAGCCGACTTCATGATTTTGATTAGCATGTAATATTTTGTTATGTAAAGGCTGAGTGGCTATTGTAATAAGTTTGTAATCATATATTAAACATTGTTGTAAAAAAACTTAAGTCAATTTGTTTGGAAGCATTGTGAATGTTGTTTTTGGGCCGAATAAGGTCTGTTTATAGTCGCATCTATTCAGGCATAAACATATATATATGAAATGTAAAGATATATTGGAAGTGTCAAAGAAATAGTCAGAGAAGATATATAGTAGAGCAGTATGAAGATATCAGTATGAGATAAAGACCTTAAAGAAGATAAGAGCATAAGCGCATAACTGGAACTGATCAGACATCTGTGTCACATACAATAGTTCACTCTTGGATATAGTGCATATATATTCTCAGGAGGTTGTAGCCCTCTTTCTCATTGAGCAGTGAGCTCTTGGATAGTGAGTCCTCACCCCTAACAGGGTTTTTTTTAAAATACTCCTAATAGGGTCAGGCCTTTAACCAGGTCATTGTACTTGCATTGTAAAGACTGCTCCTAACAGGGCAAAGGAACTTTAACAGGTTCATTATAATAGTGCAATATTTGTGGGTACTAATTCCCAACAGGGTTTTCCTCTAATCAAGGTTTCCTTGTAATCATATTATGTGTTATGTGATCTTGTGTTAAGCTTCAAGTAATATCTAATTGATTTATGTTTAAAGTGCTGAAATAGAATAAATAGCTAAACACTGATTCACCCCCCCTCTCAGTGTTTCCAACAATTGCTATCAGAGCTCTGATCCTCTGAAAGAAATGTTTAACCACTTGAGGAGATCATGGATTCACCAGAAGCTAAACATTTGAAAATGAATCTTGAAGCAACCCTTGAAGATCTAGATAGATTTGAGAATGAAAATGAGGAACTTAAGGTAAAAGTTGATGGCTCACAAATGCTTATCAAGAAACTAAGAAAAGATCTGAAAGATTGCTCTACGAATGATTTGGGGAAAATGGTCAAGAAACTGAATGAAGAAAATTTATCTTTAAAGGATAAGATAGAAGAATTGAATGATAAATTAACGGATAGCCTAATATCTATTGAAGAGAAGAACAAAGAAAATAAACAGTTAGATGAAGAACTCATTCAAGCCAATATGAAAATCTTGGAATTGGAAAACATCAAGAATAATATTGAATCTGAATTATCAGGAGCAAAAGATAAGATTGACAAACTACACACAAGTTCTTATATAATTCAATCACAACTTTATGCAAAAAAACTAAAAGGTGATACCACTGGTATGGGATACAGTCTAGCCCAAATTGAGATCAACTCATTACAAGAAAGAAAGAAAGCTCAAACAGAATCTTCAGAAGAAAAGAAAACTGAGAATCATGCAGAGACCAAAGTAGAACCACCATTAGATAAGCACAAGGCAGTCAACCATACTTTCTATGCCTGTAACAAGCATGGACACTTGGCAAGAGATTTTAAGAATGTAAGACCCTTCAATGGTTATTGTTACTCCTGCAATAAGTTTGGTCATAGGGCTATTCATTGCAGAACAAATCAAAGAAATCAGCCACAACTGAACCAAAGGAATCACACTCAATTCAATCAGAGAAATCAACCTCAAAGAAACTTGCATAACATTACATGTCAGATATGTAAATACAATGGAGACACATCCAAGCAATGCAGCATGATGAATAACAACATCATACCTCCTATCATTTTTCACTCATGTTGAAAGGCTGGACACATCTCAAGGTCTTGCAGATCAAGAAAAAAAGGACAAGAGAATCCTAAGAAGTCTTTGTTTGAAGAATCAGGAGAAGTTAAGTTTGTGGAAGATAAAGATAACTCAGATAAAATATGGGTCAAAGTAAACAAGGATAATGAAGAGAACAAGGTAGTAGATGCATCCTCAATGGATGCACCTTCTACTTCTGGATAGTTGACCCTCATGGTCTTAGGGGGAGCTATTCTAGCTCTAAACCCCTACATGGCTGGTATAATCACCTCTGAGTATGCCCCTATGGATTCATGCATGTGATCATGAATTAAGGTTGTATGCATTCATGCATTGCCTTTACTTCATCCAGAACAAAGTTTGAAATTCTCTCTGTAAACCACTTTACGACAACAAGCATTAAATATAATTAAACTTTATATAAATTAGCAAAAGATCTTAAAAGCCTCACTTTGCATTTGAGATTGAAACATTCAGAAAGTAGATAAGCATCGAGCATCAAATCACTATAGCTTAAAGGATTATTTGGTTGGTGAACAGATTAACAATTGGAACGGAACCCTAGTAGTCGCGTTGTTTCAAGATCGTCGTGAAACCCTACTTAACCAAGTTGCAAGTAAGTATGGCAACCCCTCTTATATTTGACATTGCTGAAAGGAAGAGATTTGTCTTTAAGAAGCATCCATTTATGTCCATACTAGATGATGTCGAAGGAGCATTCTCTAGGACTCCGCTTGGAGTCATACATGTAGAAGACATTCACGCATATGTTTATTGCAAGAAGGAAACAGTTGGAGACAACAACATTGCATCTCTCATGGGTTCTATGATGAAACCAGACTATACATTCAAGTATGAATACGCGCATCTCACTGATAACCCTATCTTTGAGTATTCTAATGTGCACAAGTTCTGTGAGCCAGAATGGATGAAGATATTACTAAGCAGGATACATGATGATCTATATTGGATAGGTGAGGTTCCTGTCCGCATCACTACAAATATAATTCATGAGATGACTGGACTTCCTAAGACTGGACCAGCCCTTCCTACTGGAAAGGATGTCAAGAAGAAGGTTGAACAAGTCTGCTTATCTAGAAGTGATAGGTGTGGCATGACTGTTGATCCCATTAAGGAGAAAGATATCAAACTACTCACTATGATACTTGGATACAAGTTTCAGCAAGAAAGCAGACTGAATAATGTGTCCGTAGCAATAGTTCTATAAGGATGGTAAGAGATGACACTCAATAAAATCTCTATGAATTATTGTGTGCACAACTGATAGAGAATATCAAAGCCATTAAGCATGACAAGAGAAAGATATTAAGTTTTGTCTCTTTGATCATCTATTTATACTTCCACATTGTTGATAAAGTTGCAAATATTTACCTAGATAGGAGCAAGCCCACTATGTCTCAGATATTACTAAAAGCTACATTAGAGAGTAGTGCAAAGGATTCTATAGACATGGATATCAAAACTTTCAGGATAAAGATGCAGAAGAGGTTCAGGATACCTGAGAAAATAGTTGAGAAGTAAAAAGACACCATATGCTTCATGGTGGAGACTGACTGTACTTGCATGGAGGCAGTTGAGCCTAGAACAAAATGGATTCACCCTCTCGGTTATGAAGTTGAAGAACATGTTCTGGAAGGTTATGCACAAGTCCTCCTATCTTATATAGTGTTGATAACAAAGGAAGGCATCAAGGATTACCTCAAATATCTTAAAAGTTCATGGTGTTACAGAAGAAGACCTAGATAGAGCTAGGGAAGCTAAGATTGCCAAAGAAATTGAAAAGACTCCCACAGAAGTAAAAATGGAAAAGAATAATGATATTCCTAAGAAGAAGAAGAAGAAATCAAATGAAGATACATCTGCGCCATCAACCACCATTGATCTGGAATCCTCTCCACCTTCTGTACCAAGCAAGAAGTCTAGAGGAAGGAAGAAAGCACCCACTAGTCATCCATCCTCCACAACTATAAGGAGCAAGGTAAAGAACACACAAGCTCCTCCTGAGGTAGGTTTCAGACCTAGTCTTAATGTCTTAAGGAACATAATTTTTAATGAAGGAAGACTAGAATCTCTCAAGAATGTATATGAAAAATATCAAGAGATAGACAAATCAGAGATTCATTCTATGATCATCTCTCACATGATTAAGTTCAAAAGGATAGTAGTGGAACTCAAAACTATCATACCAGAAAAGGTATGGAACATACTTGATATGTTAAAGAGGTAAGTAATTGAAGAGGATATGAGGATAAGAGAAGAAACATTAGCTAGTCTTCTCCTGGTGTGCTTGCATGATGAGAAAGTCATTTTGTTGGATTTAGTAAAGCCACACCTAAGAATGAAAATAAGAATTCTCCATATCATGAACAAGGAGTATGATCTGGTTGGTGAAGAGACTCATAAAGAATTTGAGTGGGTATTTCTAGATAGACATATGTATCCATCAACAACGCCTACAACTAAGGAACCTCCAGTTCCTCCTAAAAATGTTGAAGAACCAGTAATTCGAAATGCACCTAAGACAGGTCCACAGGTGTCAGCACCCTCAGTTTCAATAACTTCTGATACAATAAAAGATTTTTGGGATACTATAGTGATTGATAATATCAAGATATCCATGACAGCTTCTGATAATGATATGGACAAAGTTGATAAAGCATTTGTAAGCACTGAAGAAACAAAGGAGGTATGCACTGATGACACATCCTTATAGCAAGATGAAGTCCCCCCTAATGATTCAATAGATTTGAATAAAGAGCAAGACAATCAAACTAATGAGATACCAGCTATGGAAATCCCAATAAAAAGTGAATACATGGATACTAGTCAAAATACTATATTCACACCATCCATTCAACCATCAAACTCATTGTTGTCAAGTTTAAATCCTGACTCAGCAAGTCTGGATGCATGGGGAGGAGAAGATTTAATAGAGATCAGTGTGCTAGCCATGGAAAAAGCCAAAGAGAAACAGGTTATGAGAAACCCTCTCTTCTTGGAATCAGTAAACATTTTGAATGACCTAGTTCCTGCGGACAAGAAAGTAGCAAAAATTCAATCAGTTGATGATGTAGACAACATCCTAACAAGCTTCAAAGCACATTTTACAAGCTTAGTAGACTCAGCCACGAGAATAATAGAAGATGAGTATAGAAAGGAAAGATTAAATGAACTGGTAAAGAACTTTACCTTAGATCTAAACTCATTAAAGATTGGTTAGTCTATGTTGAAAGAATTGTTAGCAAAAGGCAGGAAGGTTATAGAAAACTGCATGGACAGATGGAAACTCACCTCTGAACACATCAAAAAGATAGAGGAAGATATCTTGGTTGACAGTGTTAGAAAATCAATTGAAACATCCACGCAACACATGAACATCTGCAACAATATCTATCAAGGTCAACTAGACAAGATAGAAAAAGCTAAAATGGAGATCAGTAAGATAAGGATCATGCAGACTCAACTGAGAAATGAATTTGCTCCTTCCTTAGCAGTTTTGGATGAGAATATTAAATAGATTGATGCAACCATTGCTACCTATGATCAAGGACCAAGCATAGATTTGACAGAGATAGAAAATCTTACATATGCCTTATGCGCCCATCTACAAACAATTGATGCACTAAAGGTATTCTGGCAGCAAGAGATGAAGAATCTTCAGATTGTATATCCAGATGTATACATGGAGTGAGTATCTGGAAAATTACAAGTTTTTTTGACACCTTTGTCATTAATGTCAAAGGGGAAGTAATGTATATAATGAATAAAGTATATATGAGGAGTAGTGTATGTATATGTTAAAAAGATGAGAATATACAATTTTTGGGTGCTAGTCAATTTTGAGTAACTTGGCCACATTCCTTTGTTGCCATTAATGAAAAAAGGGGAGATTGTTGGCAAGTTGACTCCCAGGAAGTATATGGCTTATTTTGTGTTGTCATCATGGCAACAAAGTCATATGAATTTTTGATAGTAAACTATGAAGTGAAAATTGGCGAAGTGTAGAAGACAGAACAAAATAGTGACTTGCAGTCGATTAGGTCATCAACGCACGTGCGTACGATCACATCAGGATATGCGCGTTCAGATTTAAGCTCTATGGTATGTTGTTATGATTATCCTATACACACATGGTACGAAATGGAAGTACATACAAGTTACAGAAAGAACAAGTATACTAGCCGTTCAGAATACAGAGCATGAAGCCGACTTCATGATTTTGATTAGCATGTAATCTTTTGTTATATAAAGGCTAAGCGCATATTGTAATAAGTTTGTAATCATATATTAAACATTGTTGTAAACACACTTAAGTCAATTTGTTTGGAAGCATTGGGAATGTTGTTTTTGGGCCAACTAAGGTCTTGTTTATAGTCGTGTCTATTCAGGCATAAATATATATATATGCAATGTAATTATATATTGGAAGTGTCGAAGGAATAGTCAGAGAAGATATATAGCAGAGCAATATGAAGATATCAGTATGAGATAAAGCCCTTAAAGAAGATAAGAGCATAAGCGCATAACTAGAAATGATCAGACATCTGTGTCACATACAGTAGTTCACTCTTGGATATAGTGCATATCTATTCTTAGGAGGTTGTAGCCTTCTTTCTCATTGAGCACTGAGCTCTTGGACAGTGAGTCCTCACCCCTAACAGGGTTATTTGTAAAAGACTCCTAACAGGTTCAGGCCTTTAACCAGGTCATTGTACTTGCATTGTAAAGACTGCTCCTAATAGGGCAAAGGAACTTTAACAGGTTCATTATACTAGTGCAATATTTGTGGGTACTAATTCCCATCAGGGTTTTCCTCTAATCAAGGTTTCCTGGTAATCATATTATGTGTTATGTGATCTTGTGTTAAGCTTCAAGTAATATCTAATTGATTTATGTTTAAAGTGCTGAAATAGAATAAATAGCTAAACACTGATTCACCCCCCCCCTCCCCCTGCCCTCCCTCTCAGTGTTTCCAACATATAGGATATGCAGAGAAAAATACTCAACACAGGTTCCACATAATTTAGTCACTAATGCCAACAATAGAAAGTTGACATTAATGACAACCAAACCAACTCATCAATCACTTGTCCAGCTCATGTTGATCAATTCTAGAACACATAGTGGATAGTAGTTTAATTTTTAAAATAAGTGTTTCCATCATAGTGGACAGTAGTATAATTTTTCAATATTTTTCCTAAGCTCAGTTGATTCTTAGTGTCTAGCTTGACTTGGACTATCAAGTTAAGTTGAGGTAGTCATATGTCATTTATTCTTTATTATTCATTTTTACTTATAGATGTGACTTAGTGAGGCTTGAGTCAAATATTAGAACTCCATGTACCATGTTATATCATAAGTGAGTAATTATTTTAAGGTTTGATCATCATTTCCATATTAGTTTTAGATGTGATTGTATCTAAGGTCGATTTGAATGAAAAATAGAACATTAAGGTTGCTCATTTTTTGGGATATGATGTTCCAATTACCTATATTGTTATGTATACAAGAGTTGATGCTACAAGTGAAATACCTTATCATCATGCTTGAGGAAAACATTACATTTTCATTGGGAATTATGAAGAAGTAATCCTACAATAGTGTGAAGTCTTCGTCATGTGTAGTTGTGCTTCATGCATCAACATCACATTATTGAATTTAGTTATGTTTGTTGCAATCTCTAGAGCATATGTGTGTGTCTCAAATATGTTTATGTTATTCAAATAATATGAAAATTTTGTTACCATAATTTCTATGGATATCAATATCTTGATGTAAATTTGGAGCATTATAATAAAATTATGATATATTAGACTCCAATGTTCCACTTTCGATAGTGTAATTAATATTCAAATTTTAATAGTGTTACTATATACAATCAAAATATAATATATATTTTAGATGAATTTGCAGTATTATTATCATGATCAACTTCTTGGGAGAAAATAAATTTGTTTAGTCATACCTCTACCATTATTCATGCATCTCTTAGGAAATTGCATCCATGTAAATGTTGTGTTTACTCAAATTATGCATAGGAGAAAAGTAGTTTGGTGTTTCAACATCTTTAACGTCTCTAGATAGTGATGAGTTATGCCTAAATTGATATACAATCTTATTTGATTTTTTTCTTATGCTCTCTATCATCTTGATGACGGATCACATAGTGTGATCCAAAACGTTGATGCTAAAAACACTCACACAATCAACTCCAAAAACAACATATTGAATACTTAAACTTACCATATAAGTTATATTTACACCATAAATAATAATTAGGTATTATGATCATTAATACACATGATATTGCAATATTGTGCTACCTACTCAAATTCTTGATAAAATGTGTATTGAAAAATTTATATTATTGAAAGCCAATTACTTATTACCCACACCAATCGTTGTATTTAAACATGAGAAATATTCATCCTAACACCAAGTTATTTGAAAAGGGTTATCACATTCCCCTTCACCAACATACTTGTAAATTTTTAATGCAACAACCAGTAATCATGACTTCCTTGAGTATGTACAAAAGGCCTACAAATGGCACTTATCAACGGCCATCAAATGTTGGTACCCAAAAAAAATATCATTCGATAATGGTCCACTCTAGACCTTTTTGTGGACGGCTTCTAGTTTGACACCTGTATTTACATAATGGGCAGATTTGAGAGGGCCAAGCGGCTTTAGTATTTATGTAACGCTTAGATATATTTGATTTAAAGAAAAACAAAAAACTATAGAGATATTATAAGATATGTTCGGTAAGGTTAGAGAAGGGGAATGATTAAAAGATATTATATTCCATGGATGTGTATCGAATTATTCCTACACTACATTATTGGCTTATGGAAGCAACATTATAACGTGCTTGAAGTTGACTGGTGGGGAAGGTAGGATTGTCTATTGAATAAGCTTCACTATTCCTAAAATAGGAACTAATTCAACTTGAAAATCAATCTCCAAATCAAGTTCTAAGTTGTCTATTCATGGCTCCTTTGTTATAACATGTTCTTTGGAAGAGTTGAATTCCTGTCTCCAGTGGAAAAAAATTGACTAGTAAGTGTTAACTGTTATGATTTTAATTTATTGATTTCATTTAATCATATTATGTTTTAGGGTGATGTTTCATTTCGATTTCTAGAAGTGTGATTACTTCTACTGACCTATTTATTTTGAATATGTGTAGTATTAATGAGGTCATAATTGTTTATTTAGTTGTTCGTTTGGGCTGAAATTTTATGTGAAAAAGTATATCGAAGATTCAATAAGATGTCATTCAAATCTATTTGATTGTACTAAACCTCAACACTTTGGCTCCTTCATATGAAGCCTCAATTTGGAGATTTTCAAAATCATAATTTTGAAATAAAAGATTTTATTTCATGCTTTTACTTTGTATAGGTAGTTAACAAATAGTATCACTTGAGTTAGCTTTCAATAATTAGTAAGTTTTGTAAGAATACATATATGCATACAGTACTAACAAAAATGACAAATTTAAATCTTTTAAAATTCTACCATAAATAGCAATTTTTGAATTGTAGTTAAAAGACGTTTATTTTCATTATAAAAGCAGAATGGTTGAAGAATAATGAAGGACAATCAATCTAGTTTCTTGAGTTTCCTATGTTTCATCTTTTATTAATGGTGAATTTTATGTTGCGAGTTGGCTACATCAAGCACTATTTTATAAAGGGTAACATAAAACGTTTATTCTTAAAAAATATTAAGATTAAAAAAATTATATTCCAAATTAGGTTTAAAAATTACATGGGGCAATTATTAAGTCATATAAATTTATATTGAATATCATCGGTATCCACAATAATAAACAAATATTGCTAGTATTAGCATAGTGCAATGGTTTAGTTATGGGTTTTTGAATTTAGATACCAAGACTCAAACCCCACTTGAGTGTTATTGTCGAATCCTCCCCTTGTGAACTAATCAATCATAACAAATAAGAGATAATAATAATTAGTATAATATTTAAATGATAATTGTTAATCCACACAAATTTATATATAAAATAGTACCACTATCTACCATAATAATAAATATTATATAATTGTATAATTATATAACATTCACTTATTCGAGTACATTCACATATAACTTGATAAATATATAAATAATAGATCATGTGCTAATTAGTATAATATAGAGTCTATGTAAGTAAAGATATTGACATAACATAATTTTTATTCCAATTTAGGAATATAAAAAAGTAGGTCGACAATAAGTACGTTACACACTTATCAATCATAACAAATAAGATATAATAGTAATTAATATAAATTTTAGGTGATAATTGTTGAATTGCACAAATTTATATTAGATACTATCCTCGCCTATGATAATAAATAAATATTTTATAATTATATGACATTCACACGTTCATAATCACATGCAAATATGTATTTTTAAAATAAAAATAATAAATAATATTAGTTATTGCAATATGTATAGTCTATGTAACTAATGATATTGATAATATTTAATAGTCAACTGTTAAATTGCACAAATTTATATTAAATATTATAATTGTCCACAATAAGAAATAAATATTATATAATTATATGACATTCACAAGCATATGAATTTCATAATACATAAATCATAGATAATGATAATCACTATATAATTAATGATATTGACATAACATAAATCTTTATTTCACTTTAAAAAGATAAAAATATAGGCTAATCATAAAAACATTAAAATTATCAATCATAACAAATAATAGGCGACAATAATTAGTATAATACTCAAATGACAATTGTTTTTTTATATTAAAAGAAGCTAAAACAAGGGGGCTAACCCTGAGAAACAACATGAGGCAAAGCCTCAAGGATCACAGTTACCACACACAAACAACACAACATAGAAACAACAAACAATCAGCCAATCCCTTCCCTTAATATCAACTCCCCCCCTCCCCACCACTTAACATGCATCAATACAGTAAAATAAGTATTAAGCCTACTCCAGAACAACATAAAAAAATAAGTATTAAACCTACTACTAATAGAGAAAAGGAAACTATTAGTATCAGTACGAGAAGCCCCTAGGGCTAGAAAACAACCACGAGTATTAAAAGTTCTAACAAAGCTCGTAGGGCTGAAAAACAAGTGCTGAATGAAAGGAACTAATAAAATGTGGTGTGAAACAAAGCCACACCGCACTACATGAACCCTACAGGCTCCCATATTACTCCTTGCTAGATCTGGACATGAGCATTTGGGTCCAATCATCATCTAGAAAGAGAAACATGTCCTTCTCCATGCCACCTTCCTTCTCCTCCTTGTTCACTTTCTCCTAATGTAGGAGGCTAAGAGTGGTGGAAGAAGAGTGCATGAATTTGATGGAAAACTTAACCAACCTATTGAAACTCTTGTCCTGCATGAGTAACTCGTCCTTTACCTTCCCAATCTCTCCACTATTGGCATCAAAAGCCCCACAAGAATTCACACATTTTTTCTCATTCATAGCACCCTGGGAACTGTTTTCCATGTCACCAACATCAACGTTTTACTTATCCTTTGTGCGGGGAGGAGAGGAAATGGTGGAAGGGGAGGTGCTTTTTGTTCCAACATTATCCATGGGGCCAGTAGGGTCACCATTGTCATTTTTGAAGCTTGCAGATACATGAGTCAAGCTCATACTATTATCTGTCCCCTTTTTCTCCATCCCAGAGTTATCACTACCATCTAACATAGGTTCATCCTCATCTTCATCAATATGCTTTTCTTTCACTGCCTTCTCCTTTCTTTGGGGTTTTGAGCAGTGTCCCTAATTTCAATGTCAGACTCCACCAGGTGGATAATAGGTTTCATTTTGGGATTTTTTTCTTCAACTAGAGGACTAGTCTAGACACATTTATTTTTACGCCTAGTATTAGGAGCAATAGGCGTCAGGGAGGTACAAGAAGACTGACATGGGGTTTTGGGTTTTTTGGAATTCTTTCTCTTATATACCGAGGGGTCCACAAAATGGTAGGGAGAGGTAGGTACACCTTGATCAGTGATAGCTTTTGGTGGGCATAAGGCCAAGTGGAAACTAAAAAGTCTATGCATAAAGCCTTGGTAAAGGATGCTAAAATTTTTATTCTTTCCATGACACTCACACACCTTCATGACATTGGCCTCGAGATAGTGCAGGAGGAAAAAGGGTATGGAGATCAAGTCCCTATGACAAAGATGGTTCAACAATGGGAAGTGATAAAATTAATAAAACACAAAACCCCCTTCAGGAGTAAAATACTTCATAATAACTAAACACACCTGGTCCCATGGTTCAGGTAGATCCTCACGATCAAAACCTCTGCATATTTTAATGGGCTCTTCATTCTTTCGAAAGAATATTTTCAGGATGGTTTCATTAGATACCTCGGTCATCTTATTCCATTCCCGTCCTTCTTTAGATATTCTCATATCCAACGTAATTACCTCCTCATTAACTTTGAAAGTGATTCCCCCATCATGACCTTCCTGTCATTCCAGCTATTCACAACTACATAGAGAAATTCTCATCTGAACCATTCATGGCATCCATGTAAGGCACAACTCCTCCCTCATCTAGAATCGTCCACACCTGAGGATAATTGTGGATGGAGTCCTCAATGTTTTCCAGCTCAATGCTTACCATATCTCCCCCATCTATGAATTAGTCTGTGAATTCTCCAGAGTGATAGTGTGAGAAAAACCCAGAATAGAAAATGTAGGGAAGTTGCATAACTTGCCTTTGTTGCTTTTAATAACTTTTTTTTAATGAAAAAAATGAAGGGAGGTCATTATTATTTACAATTTCGCTACCCAAGGCAAGCCCACACCAACAAGGAAACACATGCGGAAGGGCATGTTGGAGCCGATCTCCAATATCGATCATCGTTTCCTAATGTGTATAAATGAAGGTTGTGACGTTTGAAAGAGTACAATAATTTTTATGGTTTATAACTTCAAAATTCTCAAAATCACAAAGGATCTCATCATCCACTTGCTAATTTGAGATAATAATGACTGGCCACTTCAAATTAATGTTAACATCCTGAGTGACATTTATCCTAGATAAACTTGTCTTCACAAGGAAACATAAGGATACGAATGTTGTCCAATAAGTCTTGGAGAGCACCTATTTGATGCGCGAGGTTAGGGGAAACCTCGCTAACCTCATCCAATATTTTCCACCTCCTTAAGGGAGTTATATAACATCGAACACAATATCCAAAACGTTCCTTGATGGTCCTCAATAGGTGACCAAGCGAGCCCAGAGTTAGAGCTTTTTCATCACACCAAGTATCTTCCCAAAACCTGATTCTATTCCCCCTAACCACATCCAATATTTTCCACCTCCTTTAGAGAGTTATATAATCTCTAACATAATATCCAAAATTCTCCTGGATGGTCCTCAATAGGTGACCAAGCGGGCCTAGAGCTAGAGATTTTTCATTGCAGCAAGTATCTTCCCAAAACCTGATTCTATTCCCATTTCTAACCTTCCATCTAATCCCCTCTCTCAACAACCCTATGCATTTGATAATCTTGTTCCATATTTTTGAGCCAACAAAGAGGTCATGGTCTTATAAAAGGTTAGAGAAGGTCAAGCTGCTAAAATATTTAGCCTTCATGATTTTACACCAATCCACCAAATCTTTGGCAAGAAGCCATCCAATCTTTGTTAAAAGTGCTTTATTAAGGTCATTGATCTTTCTAACACCTAGTGCCCCCAAAGCCTTGGGAAAACAGTCTCCAAGTTGACCATATTAAGTCTATCTTTCTCCTCCAATCTAGTCCAAAGGAAGTTTCTTTGGATTCTCTCTAGTTTTTTAGCCACCCCCTAGAAATCTTGAAGTTGGAAAGAAAGTACATCGGGACACCCTAGAGAGAGGCTGCCAATAATTGGAGCTTACCAGTGCTGCTGAGTAATTTACCTTTCCATCTTGCCAGTTTCTTTTGCATTCTTTCTAAAATTGAGTTCTAGAATTGTGTTCTCACCTCCTTAACAATAAGAGGAATACCAAGGTAGGTATCTAGAAGATCAGCAGTTTGACAACCAAGAATGTGAATAATCTTCCTTCGTAGATTTTGATAAGTATTAAATAAATAGATCTTTGTTTTATTGTAATTTATGTGTTGCCCTAAATTTCTAGCGTAATCATCCATGAGTTTTTTCCATTCTCTCACTTCAATGACAGAAGAGGCACTAAACAAAAATGCGCCATCCATAAACTACTATAGAACCTCTGAGGGCAAGGAGGACGTAGGTTTAACATCTTAGATTTTTCCCCATGGGCTATTGGCACCTAAAAATTCAGGTTCTAAATATGCCAAACATCAGGGAAGTATAATCTATTTTTTCATTTTTCCATATAGTTTCCCTATGTAGAAATTTAAAACAATTAAAGAGGCATAAATGTTTATCATTATTCTATGTTCATGAAATAGGTTTTAATTATTTTATTTCAATAAAATAATGCATGTACATTTTGAAATAAAATAGTTATAAAAATAATAAAATAAATTAAGTGAAAAAAGGTGGTGATCGGGAGTTGAACACTCGACCTCTCAAGCCAACCTTTTTTCCTATCGACCTACCCTCCTACCCCCTAACCAATTAGTCTATTTGTTTTCTTCAAAAGGATTAGGAGGAGGAATTAATTTATTTATGTTTTCATGTGTAGGTAAGAAGCCAATACATTTTCACACGGGGAGTAATCTTTTCTTTTACTTTCCTAATCAATGTGATAAATATTATTATGTTT
>MU224484.1:1959823-1998390 GCA_018584345.1 Thuja plicata
TACTCAATATTAATGTCAATTTTGACTCAAAATTGGCCATCTTTTCAAGTCCATGTGTCTCCTATGTGGCTCTTATGTGGATGCCACATAGGTGCCACTTCATCCAAGCCTCTTCCTCTCTCCAAAATCTCTATAAATAGAGTCCTTCTCCTCTCACATTTTCATCTCTCAATTTGCATTGTTATCATGCTATTTTACATTTAGAAGTTCATAGTTCTTGAATTCATGTTTTCATATGCTTCTAGTTTATGATAAATCACTTAGATATCACATGTTAGTTTCCTTTTGGTTAAAATGAATCATGTTTTTCTTTTCATAGCATAGTTCTTGCATTATAGTTTTATAATCTCATGTCTTGCATACCACTTTCATAGCTTAAATTCATCATCTTGGAGAAGATTTGAGACTAGTTCTTCATACTAGCTCTTGAATCTTTCTTCTTGTTTTACAATCTTGCATTGGGATCCATTGCACTTTGTGTGTTTGAGAGAGCACACCCACATCCATCAATAAAAGCAAATCAAAATGAGTAAAATAGGGTGCATTTTTTAATTTATTTTTAGCTTAATTTGATGTTATTTGGTGTTCTTTGTTGTTTTCTTGATCTCTTACATGCTTTTTGATATGATTTATGTGCTAACCCACTAACGTTTGCATGTTTGAGCTTGCTCCCAACAGGTTGAAGGATTCCTCATACACATTCTGGCACGCCCGGTGGGAGCCACGTCCCTAAAAATTCTCACTTCTTGTCTTAATTCTATACAAATTTCGCCCAGAACACAAATCAGCGTCTGCGTTTCACGTAGAGGTGTTTGCGCAAATGTTGGTTCTACCTGAACTGCTGTTCGGCATCTACGCTAAACCAGCGTCTCTGCTCTGAACTAGCATCTCCACCTGGAAGAGCTAGTTTTAGACTTTGCTAGCAAATTTTTTTGATTTATCTAGATTTTTTGGTTCTCCTAGTGATTTTAGGCATTTTATCATTCTATTTTTTAGTAGAGATTCCTTTTACAAGCATAAATAATGCCTAATTTTCATTAGGAAAAATAAATCTTGATAATGGTTTAAAGAACACTAGCTTTTAGTTCTGGTAATACTCTCTAAATGGCTAAATTTGATATAATTAAGGACTAAAAAAGAAGAAAAGTGACTTTGTTGTTTTTCTGTGTTTGCAGGTACATCAGCGTCTTCATAAATGCCAGTTCATGAACTGGTGTCTGCAATTCATAGACCAACGTTTGCGCCTTGCATCAATGTCTTTGATATGTAAACCGGTGTCTGCAACTGGTATAAACATCTTTATGGTTTTTCTGTGTTTTTAGTCTATTTTTGACTCTTTGTTATTTTTAGGCAAAAACTAGAATCAACGTCTGCACCCTGAATGTCAGAAATACAATAATGGGAAAGCAAGATACTGAGAGGGGGGCTGAATCAGATCTTCAAAATTAAACACTTAAAACAAACTGATAACACATTAATACATAAATGAATCTAATGTAATCTTAGATAGCATCCACACCATGAAATAAGTAACACATAACACAATAACTTGGTAACCCAAAAACCCAAATAGGTAAAACTGGGGTGGGGATGACACCCACAAAAAGTCTCCACTACTGCAGTAATAAAGTGTACCTGTTAAGGTTACAATGTTTGATTACAAAATGTAATCTACCCTGTTAGAGGTCTGCTCTGTTAAAAGCTTCAGATCATTACAATCTACCTTGTTAAAGGATTTCAACTTACAATAAAGTAAGCACTCTGTTAAGAGATAAATAAAGGCCTGCTAAAACCACTCTATTAATACATTTTCACCTGATACAATGATTAAAAAGTCTCAAGTATTGATCCTTAGATATGCACTCTGATGTTGATGACATATCTCCTCTTTTTAGTATCTCTTCTGATCTTATAATCTGATATATCTTTACTCTTCTGTTCACTGTGTTATGCTCTGCTTCTAAACAAAATAACCCTCTGTGCATTTCACTTCAAAATGCAATCACTTCAACAATTACTCTTCTGCCTCTTGCACATACATTACAAAATAGGATTTCGAAGAAATCTAATATATCTATATAGATCTGACAGTTAGATCTAGATCAACGATCAAGATCCAATACCCATACCATGATGGTATTACAATTAATGCTTACAATGAGTCATGCATAGGATAAAACAATTAAATGCATAATTAACTCTGTATAAGAATATTAAATACACACATAAGTCAGCCCAAAAAGCTTATACAAGTTGGCCAGATCACTTATCCTTGAAGTTTGTATCATTCCTGACAAGTATACAAAAACTGTCCTGCTCAGCACTTTGACTGTCTATCGCTCGACACTTAATATCCCTGTATCCTACTTGGCTTGGCAATGTAACTTAGCTCGGCAATGTAACTAGGCAAACTGAAAAACTTCTCGGCAATGTTTCTCAGCCTTGCATAGTTTTAGCTCAGCCACAGTGATTGCCAACTAAAACTACCTAATGAAATGACTAAGTGTTGGGCACTAATCATCAACAAAACTTAGAGATTAACAATCTCCCCCTTTGATATTAGTGGCAAAAACACTTATCATTACTTCTGTACATTTCATAAAAATATTGCCTAAGTACACTAAGTACTCCCCCTAGGAATATACTTATACAAAAGTTTACAATGCCTTCAAAAATTATATACAAGTGTACATTTTCTATACTAATGTATCCTTTCATACTTCTTTACCAACTTCCTTGCTAACTGCCAACTTCCTTACTAACTTCCCCCTTGTTTTTGTCACTAATTGCTGGTGGGGTTATGTTGAACTTATCCAAAAATTGCTTATGAAGCTACAGGGTGGATTCAAATGTTGTATCCTAGCTTTCCTTTGCAAGCTTCATAACTTCCATTTTTATTTCTCGCTCGACAGCTAAACTCACTAAACTCTTTGCAGTTGATAGATTTGCACTGCTCTGTGATAACTCCTTTGCTTTTGAGAGTTCCTTCTGTATTACCTCCAAGTGAGGCAACAAGCTTGTCTAAGTAGTTATCAACTTGGCCCTTATGCGACCATCTTCAGCCATAAGCTTGGCTATTCTCCTTTGTGCATTTATCAACTTATTAAAATGTAAAGAACTAGATGTAGTATATTTACCTAAAGTAGCACTAGTTGATCTCAAATCTAACTGTAGCTTCTCAACAAGCTATAGATTATCCTTTGTGAAAAATTCAACATTACATAATTTCTTATACAAAGAATAAACATTGGCTGTAACTTTCTCTAAGGTTTCTACAAGAATAGAAAGGTCAACCTGTTTTGTTGCTATCTCTTCTGAGATCTTCTCTAGAACTTTGCTCTCAAATCTTCTCCTAGACCATTGTAGAAGCTTCTCATTGCTATCTATGTCCTCATCTGTTACTTTTTTTACAATGGTGACTAGTTGATCTATGATTGGAGCTTGAGGTATTTCATCCTCTAAGTCAAAAGCCTTTGTAAATATGTCTTTGATGTCATGCAACACCTGCTTTTTCTTTTGTCCCATCTTCATCTCTTCCTGTCTCTTCTTCCTTTTAAGTAACTCTTGAAGAGTCCCAATTTGATCAAAAGATAACTCATTAGGATCCCATTCTGGAATCACAATGACCTCATCTAATGTTACATCTAAAATCTATGACTTCTTCTTCTTCATTTCTGGAGAACTTATGCTCGGTAGCATAATATCTTTCCCTTTGATAGTTTCAGTCTCCAATGCCTCCTTCAATTTTGTCAATATAGTCTGTGGATTCGGCATACCACCGGTTTTAGGACCCATGGGAGTGGATGATGTAGAGTGTGGTAGCTCAACC
Source organism: Thuja plicata (assembly GCA_018584345.1). Taxonomy (NCBI): domain Eukaryota; kingdom Viridiplantae; phylum Streptophyta; class Pinopsida; order Cupressales; family Cupressaceae; genus Thuja; species Thuja plicata. The sequence goes on from MU224484.1 coordinate 1,963,653, forward strand.
AAAACTTGTGCTACCTCTTCTTCTTTAGGCTTATCAACAACGTCTGTTGTTGCTACTCCACTATCTAAAATTGTCCTCACAACCTCTAAAATAGGTGGATCTTGTGGAGTTACCTCTTGATCATTTTCTTGCTGTTGCCCTTCACTTTGCTGAATACTGACAACTTCAATTTTATCACCAGATGCTGTGGAATTTTCTTCTTCAGTACTAGATCAACTACCTTAATAGGAAAATCAGTGTCTTTTCCACTCAGCATCTGTTGTTCCTTGGCATTCAAATTGCTTGGATCATCAACTATATAATCCATAGTACTATCTACAGTCAGATCAACAGAGTTTGTTGCATCTAATGCATCCTTGGTCATGTCCTTTTCTACTGCAATTTGATCTTTAAGTATCCGTGGTTCAGGGGTAGTCTTTTCTTCAACTTCTTGCACCTTTGGCTCGGATGTCCCTTCACCAGATTTCTTGTCTTTTGGAATGAGCAATCCAAAAATCTCTTTCCAGATCCTTCTTCTCTACTGTACTAAACCTTCTATGTCATTCTTTAGAACAACACATCCTCTGAGTTTTGGTACAAATCTATTCTTGTACTCCTCAATAAATTTGACTCTTTGTTTAGAGGTTAAGTTAGGTATTATTTTGGCTAGGGTTCCTTCCCTGATCTGTCTTTCAGTGGCAAGTTCAAATTCCCATTTGCTTGACAGAAATTCATATAGTTCATCAGGCACATGATTTCCTATCTCTGTAGGAGTCAGTTTGAAGGTACTCATCATGTCTAAGAGTGCTTCCTGAACTTTGTGCCTATCTACTATTTTCAACTTGTCATATTTGATGAACTTAAATGTTGCTAACCTTGCTGAATTCCTTAAAGTATCACATACCTCATCAATGCTTGCTGGTTTCTTGAATTGAGCTTTCGGTATGTTTGTGGGTTCATCAATTTTTTTCAACTCCTCATCACTATCTGGTCTCAAATTTAATTTCCTTCTTGGTCTCTTTGTTGGCGCACTTGGCTCAACCTTAGGAGAAACCTTTGCTTCCTTACCAGAACTACTTTTTGCAACTTTTCTCTTACCATACACTTTTGTTTGCACTTATACTGGGGAAGTAACAATAGATGCTCTTTTGCTTGGATGATTAGCTGCAGGAGGTGTAACCTCGGGTTTGGCTCGGCTAGGCTTGGTTACTATGACAATTAATGGCTTCTTGCCCTTAGCCTTCTTTGTAACTTCTTCTGATGCATTGACTTCCTCCTCAGTAGAAATATCCTCACCTTCTCCAGTGGTCAGATCTAGAGGTGCATCCTGAGGTTCTTCATCACTACCCAAGCCAACCATTTTCTTTAGATTTTTCACTAACTTCTTTCTTTTCCTCTCCATAGTTCCTTCATTCAAACTTCTAGAGATCTTAGTCTTAGCTTCATCAAAGTTTCCAAATCTTTCTGCTGTGGTGTCAATTACCTCAGCTAGGAGTGCAGTGATGGCGGCTGATGCTTCATCAACATTAATCTCATATGGAAATGGCTCTAAACATGTTTTTCTAGGAGTCACTGCCTTGATATAAGTGTTATCTGTATCAAATAGAATTTTTTTTTCCTCATAGTGCTTCTCCACTAGTGACTTAGGAATCCTAGTCCTTAATCTCATTCTCTTCTTGAATTCTATAAAATAGCTACCCATAATGCTGTTGAAATTGCTCCCTAATTTCTCTATACATTCACTAATCTGAACTGTAATGGGCCTATCCTTTTTCCAAACAATATTTCCTAGAGTAGGAAATGTATCCTAAATGTAGAAGAATATACAAACTAGTAAAGAACCAAACTTACATGATGAGCTCTTAGCCTTTCTGATTGATGCAAGGTTCTCGGATAACTGTGTCTATTGTAGCTCGGAAAGATCATATGTGTGATTCTTCTTCACAATTTTCCATGCTTGATCAACTGCTGTATAGGGAACACTATCCAATCTACTGGATTGATAGAAATTGTGTGCAATTACCCTTACTCCAAATTCAAGTTCTAGGTCATTCATTGTAGATATAGTCATACCTCTGTTATTCCATACTGCTCCAATGTTTAATGTAATTTCCTCTTTGTTGTTATCACTCATTGTCCGCTTTCCATTCACTACAAGATATCTAGTCACCCGATGAATCATGATTTTGGTGATCTTGACTGGTCCATTATCTAGCCACATGCTCATGTCATGAACTTGGCTAAGGATAAATTTTATTCATTCATCTTTAAAACCTTGGGGAAAATCTAGGGCACAAGTTAACCCTTTTTTGGCTAAGTGTTTGAATTCTGCCTTTAGAACTCCATTTTCACACAGTTTACTGTAGGATTTCCTTAATTCATTATCACCTACCTCTCCAATTTTAACCATATAACATGATCAAACACCATGAATCATAAGTACCTTGGGAGGAATGGATGAGAGGGCTCCCATTAAATCACTCTGTATTGCACTTTCAGGGACGGCTTGAAAGTTGAGAGGTTCACATTCATCACTCCGAATCAACTAAATTTTTTCTTGTCCTGCCTCTATACTCTTGGCTGGTGCGGAAGAACTTGCAGCCATAATTTTGAAATTTAGGGTTTGAGAGATGGAAAACATAATACCTCAGCAAGTGATGCTTTGCACTGTTCTCTGGTCACTATTCACTTTAAGATTGCCAATGACACACTGATGAAATCTTCGTTCCCAGCTCCGTTAAGATCAATTCTGTAAATCACTTCAATCGCTCCGTAAATAGTAAAATTGCAAGGTAAAAATGAAATATCAACTATTCATCCTTTATAAGCTTTTAAGGGAAAAAGTAGGTGAGCATTAAATGTTTTTCCCTTGAGTTAGTGCAAGCCAGCTGTCCTTGGCCTTAACACAACTTGCATCCCACTTGACTCACTACACTCGGCCTTCTTAAAATTTTTACTCGGCCAACAAAACTTGGCACTTACTACAGAACTTGGCTTTATTGTCGATGATAGATACTTGGCACCTATAGTACAATTTTCTCATCTTGGCATCTTGTCTTCAAATATGTCCTAGTGCATCTTAACATATGCAAATATGGAATTTTTGTACATTTCATGTTAGAAACTGATATAAGATAAGATTTTTTTTTTTAAACACAGTTCCTTACATACCTCTTTCTCTTAGTTGGAGATGATGTGATCACCTGATCCATTGGATTGGGTGACCTCGGCTTCATTAGCTTCACTACTGCATGGTTCAGACTTCTTAACCCATGTATTGTTCATTTGTTCCCTAATTTGCTCAACTGTAGGTGCAAGTACTCTAGTTTTGCAATCTCTCCTTGTATAACCAATTTTCAAACAACTGTGACAAACTAAGCTTCCATTCATCTAACTTTTAGACTTACCTTTGAAATGTGTCCTTATGAAGTTTTCTAGAACATGTCCATACTCACCATAGTAATGAAAAATATTCCATGTATTGTAATCCCAATTGTGAGTATTGCCTTTTCTTGGTGATTTCTCTTGTACCTTTGATGTCCACTACTATTTACCTTTAGATCTGCAATCTTGTGCTTTATGACCATATTTGTGACAATTATAGCAATTACCATTGAATCTAGATGTTTTTCTTTCCTTTGCCTTACATTCACGTGCTTGATGTCCAAATTTATTACAGTTAAAGAAGTAACCATTAAAGTTAGTTTTTGGATTGGACTTACCATTCTTGCTTCAGAAAATTTTTGTTGTATGACCTGGTTTCCCACAGTGGTGACAAATAGGTTTCTTATTTCTCAGCTTTGCATTCTTTCTTTCACTTGTCTTAGATGATTCTCCATCTTCAGTGGTTGTATGTTGTTCAGTGTGACCTAATCTAGAAGAATCTTTAGGTCTTCTTGATGCTTCCACCAGTTGTTCAAAGTAGTTCATAGCTGCACTCGGATCATTCACTCTATTATTAATTTCTTTCCCAGATCTCAATTCATCTTTCAATTGACTATTCTCTGATCTAAGATTAACAATCTCCAAGTCTTTCCTACTGATCTCCTAATTCACAAGTAGTAGTTGATTATCCATGTCCACTTGATTGACTGTCATGGCTTGCACAACATGTGTTCTTTCATCAAGTCTGGTAGTCAGCATTCTCTTGTCTTCTTCTGCCATAGCCTTGTCATCTTTGGCTTTCTTTTTCTATTCAACAACTTCACACATTCTTATTGATTGGGCTTCTTGTTCCTTTTACTTCTTCACATAGTGCACTGTTCTTTTCGAGTAGATCTGCTGTTGCTGCATCGCTCTTAGTAGAATCTCCATTCTAAAATAGATTTGTGGTGTCCTCTTCCTGATAATGAGTGTCATTCATCTTCTTGGCCAAATCTTTTCTTTCAGCCAAGAAATTCTTTAATTCTTGTCTTGCAGACTCAAGCTGTTGGAGTGCTAGCTGAACATCAATCTTTTGATTTTCAATGAATTTACTCATCTTGTAGATCTCCATCTCAAGATCTATATTCTCAAGGTAATTATAACCTTTTAGAGAACTCTACTCTAATACCAATTGTTGGAAATACAATAATGGGAAAGCAAGATACTGAGAGCGGGGCTGAATCGGATCTTCAAAATTAAACACTTAAAACAAACTGATAACACATTAATACATAAATGAATCTAATGTAATCTCAGATAGCATCCACACCATGAAATAAGTAACACATAACACAATAACTTGGTAACCCAGAAACCCAAATAGGTAATACTGGGGTGGGGATGACACCCATAAAAAGTCTCCACTACTGCAGTAATAAAGTGTACCTGTCAAGGTTACAATGTTTGATTACAAAATGTAATCTACCCTATTAGAGGTCTTCTCTGTTAAAAGCTTCAGATCATTACAATCTACCTTGTTAAAGGATTTCAACTTACAATAAAGTAAGCACTTTGTTAAATGATAAATAAAGGCTTGCTAAAACCACTTTGTTAAGAGATTTTGACCTGATACAATGATTAAAAAGTGTCAAGTATTGATCCTTTGATATGCACTCTGATGCTGATGACGAATCTCCTCTTTTTAGTATCTCTTCTAATCTTATAATCTGATATATCTTTACTCTGCTGTTCACTGTGTTATGCTCTGCTTGATCTCTACTTCTGAACAAAATAACCCTCTATGCATTTCACTTCAAAATGTAGTCACTTCAACAATTACTCTTCTCCCTCTTGCACATACATTACAAAATAGGGTTTCGAAGCAATCTAATATATCTATACAGATCTGAGAGTTAGATCTAGATCAATGATTAAGATCTAATACCCATACCATGATGGTATTACAATTAATGCTTACAATGAGTTATGCATAGGATAAAACAATTAAATGCATAATTAACTCTGTATAAGAATATTAAATGCACACATAAGTCGGCCCAAAAAGCTTATACAAGTTGGCCAGAACACTTATCCTTGAAGTTTGTATCATTCCTGACAAGTATACAAAAACTGTCTTGCTTGGCACTTTGACTGTCTATCGCTCGACACTTAATATCCCTGTATCCTACTCGGCTCAGCAATGTAACTTGGCTCACTGAAAAACTTCTTGGCAATGTTGCTCGGCCTTGCATAGTTTTAGCTGAGCCACAGTATAGCCAACTAAAACTGCCTAATGAAATGACTAAGTGTTGGGCACTAAGCATCAACAGATACGCTCTGTTTAAATAAGATTTATCATATACTAACAAGTGTTAAGTGTTTCTTATGTTTCTAATGCTTGCCAAAGGCTAAACTTGAAACTACTAACTGATTGTTTTATAGCACCACTTGTCAAAGACACAAAATTCAAAAACTACTCACGTTTGTCTTACAGGTTGCCTCGAATCTACATCAACCATATGACCATGTTTGCATAAATATTTTTTAGGCACCTAGACTAATTAGTTAGATTTTTTTGGTTAATCCTAAGTGAGTGTTAGGGGATTATGCTCTCTTTCCTTTTGGGAAGATCAAAAACCTAGACACACTTACTTAGTGTTAAACAATTAAATCTTTTGGAAAGAACAAAGAGTGTCTTGCGTGTTTTTGGAGAAAATGATATTGGATAGGAGATTATGCTCTTTTCCCCTTGTGGGAAAATCATAAATCCAGACTCCTTTTTGTCGCCAATCCAGGTTACTATGAATCCTTTAGATGGGCTTGTCGGTTGAGGAAAAAATCTCCTGAGAAAGACCGACATGAGAACAAGGTGTAAGCCACACCACTCTAACTCATGTTAATCAAATTTACTATTTGGGGTTAAAGCCTCTGGAGTCGGTTGGCGTCTGAGCTTATACTCGGGTCTCATCTAACTTAAGTGCGGCCTTGTGGTCTTAATCACGTTTATGTGACCACTTTTGTCAAGATTCTATATGGGGCTATACACCTGAATTGTGCTTGTGCAGACATAGAGGATACAATCGAATGGAGAACCATACTAAACACTCTAGGCTTAGAAGCTACCCGGAACACCCCCAAAAGGTGATAATGCTTGTGCAAGGAAGATAGTAACTTCCCCAAGATCACTCGTACATTCGTACCACCCTAAGCATTTGGAACCAGATAAGATGACATCATGACTAGAGCCATTGCGTGCTTGGTGATGGCCGTATTCTGATTAGCTCTTGTGTGTGTGTTTAAGCTTACGAGAAAGTATTTTCATGCTATGCCAATTCCTTAGGTAGATTTTGTGCTTGAAGTGTTTAAAGAAATTGAGAAATCCAAAACACAAATAGAATATCCAACATTCAAATTTGTCACGTGCTTGTATCCTTCAAGGTTTCTTTGTCCCTTGTCAGATTTTTTTCAGACACATGCTTGTTATTTTCTGGTTTGATTATGTTGAAATTGGTTCTTGCCATAGGACAAAACTATTGAAAAAAGTTAGAACACGATCAAGCTTTTTTGCCAGATTATCAAAACAAATGTCCTTTTGCAAAACAATTCAGTCTTTCATGAGATATGTCCTAAAAAACTAAAACTATTCATCCAAGATCAAATCTACTTATAGGACATGACCGATTCCAAGAAGCATAACAAGGTGAAAACCCCATTACCACCCGTGTAAAGAGAACATAAAAACACAACCTGAGAGGCTACCAAGTACCAACACATTTTCGATTTTGTCAAGCAAGAAATCCATAAATAAGAACAATTTGAAATAGTGATCGATAACAACAAGGTTGCTCATTTCATGGGTAAAAATTGTCTAAAATCTGCTTTTGTTGGAGTTGAACAATATGACTAGTCAGTTTACCACAAAAAACACAAGTTCATCCTCTTCTTAAGCTCACTTAGCTTGCATCTTAGAACCTCAGTTAGGTTGTCATCTTTAGGAACACATCACACATTCATCCTAGCATGATCTTGCATTATCAAATCAATCCTAATCAGCCTAGCATCATCCAAAGCATCCTTGATCACACCCCTCACTTGGTATTGGATACCCTGTTGAGTTGCTAAAAACCTACATCTTAATCAAACCACATCCTTGAATGTCCTTAAACTAAGCATTGTTTTAGGATAATCATTTTGTCTTTTGCAACCTCATCACCTTGATCAAAAGGTTGGTTTACATTAACAAAGAATCCCATCCGCCAAAGACCACAAGTCTATCTTAGGTAGATAATCACATCCACTTGATCCTACACTAGGGAAAGCAACCCTTAATCCTTGCATACATCAAGTCATCCTTAATCCATAGAAGCACATCCATCATCTTTAGCATATCCTAATCCTAGTGTCGTCATCCTTAGTTTCCTAGGTGCATCCTTGCATACATATTGCATTTCATATTCCTTCAGGATAATCATTTCATGCAACCTATCACACGAGCCACTACAAAGAGGAAGAACATGGCTCCTAATCTTGCCCCTAGCTCATCTAATCCTATGATTGACAATACCGACACTAGGGTCACTTATGTGCCTCAGCCCAATGATCAAATCAAACATATTTGGGTAGACACTAATGAAACTCCCACTCTAAGTGTCATGGAAACATTTATCAATCATCCAATGCTTGTCTGCATGGTAAACACCATGAGTGGACATAACAACAACCAGGTACTCTTGGACATCCAACAACAAGGACTTCAACTTCCCCCTTGTATTATACCCACACTTGTCACATGACCTATGGAACCTCTAGGGGAACATCCTTATCCCACTAGAAATGAAGTTTTTGATCCACTTCAATGAGCCCTACAAGTGGGAACTCTTCTTGCACAAGTCATTCATCCCTCCATTCCACCTTCCATCATACACACAACACCCTCACCTACCTCAGGAGCCCCACCTCTTAATGCCACACTAGTAGCACAAACAATACCCCCTATCACTATGCAAGAACCTCCACCAGCCACATTCGCTCCCCTTTCGCAAGCAATCCCAACATTTGTTGCAAACTTTCCAGCACCACCACCAGTTAGCACACAAAAAACCACTATTCCACCCATTCCTTCTCAATCCTTTCAAAGTGCTACAACCAGCTCACAACATCAAAGCACCCAAGTCTCCATGCCTATTCTGCCTTTCTTCACCACAAGCATGCCCCCTACCAATGCCTATAACCAACCCTTATTTCCGCAAGGGTCCACTTTTCCCGCTCCACCAACAACACAATCACAATGAATGCCAGTTTTTCCACCTCAAATGTTATTCCCCCCAAATTCCCCCATACTGTAAAAATCCACAAATCCCTTCATCGTACCCCAAATTCCCATCCAACCTATCCAACAACAGCAACAACAACTTATCCAATAGCAACAATCCATCCAACAACCATGCCAACAATAACAATCACAACAACAAATCACCAACCCATTCACATCCCAAGCACAACAACACCCAATCAACCCCTTTGTAGCTGCACAACCCACTATCCAAACTACAGAACAATCTCAACCACAAATGCAGGGGGAAAATCCCTTCATGGCACAACCACTGCAACAGTTTGCTAATCCTTTTAAACAACCCGTGTAACAACATCAAACTCATTCCACCAACTACATAGCCATGCCATCTTTCGCTACATCACAAATAATTCCCCCTCCACAACAAGTTCTCACTGGGGGCATTCCGTCGCAAAACACTTATGTAAGTGTGCAACAGGTTCATCCCACTTATCCAATGCCGCAACAAATACAAGCATATTTCCAACAGTTGCAACAATCTTATCAAGTGCCGACACCTCCTCCACTGCAGTACTCCACTCAACCCCAGCTTCCACTATAGCAACCCGTATACGTTGACTAGCTACCACCCTACCAAACACCACAATATCCCCCACAGAATCCTCCATACTTGCCATTCGATACATATTAGGCACAAGGAAATCTTGCAATCACGATCAACAATCCTCCCCCGCAAATCAATCATGAATGGGAGGAAATGAAGAATATCCTCAAGGAGCTACAAGTTGGGACAAAAGCTAAAACATTCAAGTTCGAGGAAGTGTGTCTGTATCCATTTGACTAATCCATCACTGGTATACCCTTCCCCAAACACTTTGAGACCCAAAAATTTGATAAATATCAGGGGAAGGGTGATCCTGTGAGTCACATGAAATAATTCTACATGGCCTATCAAGAAGTGGCCTATAGCGATAACTTCCTCATGAGACTATTTCCAAAAATCTTGGGAGGCACCAATCTTGAATGGTTCTACAAAATCCCTTATGGCATAGTCTCTACTTTCACGGAATTATCTAAAAAGTTTGTGGCCCAATACATACATAATGTCAAAAATGAACTCTCACTCCTTGACCTATGTAATTCCAAACAAAAGGGAGGAGAAAGCTTGGCCGATTATCTTCAGTGCTGGCAAGGGCTTACCACCAGGTTGTCTTACCAACCCCCAGAGAAACATCTTATCAAAATCTTCATTAACAACCTTCATCCTAAGCTTGTCTATCACATGCGCATGAATTATATACAAACACATCAGAGTCAAGGGTATGGACCTTGAACAAGGTCTCGTAGAAGAAGGTACCATTAAGCACTACAAGAATCCCAGCCTAAACATAACAATGATCGATCATGATACTGGAACAAGAACAAAAATGTGGTAACAGATGGAGCCACTGATACCAAACACATTCAAGTTGTGGTAGCTAGTCCTAATGTGCCTACCCAGACTTATCAGCAAGCACCACTAATGTACCCTCAATCTCCTCCCATGTATCAACAACCCATTCCCACGTATCCTCAACAAACATATTAGAAAAACATGCACTCTCAAGGTGTGCTTATCTATCCTCCTCTAGGGACATCATATCAATACAACTACCAGGGTCCTACGAATCAGACGAATGCTATATCAGTCCCACATGGACAACAAAGACCTCGCACTTCAAATACGCCACAATGCATGTTTACCCCTTTGGGTGAAACTATAGACGTCATCTTCCACAAACTGGTCCAAGCTAACCAAGTTGTGTATCCTAAAACATAGCCATTTGATGATTCAACTCCTAAGCCAACTTGTTATAAAGACAATGAGTACTGTGAATACCATCGTGTTAAGGGACACACCACTCTCAAATGCATGAAGTTGAAACACTATATCCAAGATCTCATTGACCGCAAGGAGATTGAAGTGGACTCTCCTACCCAATCATCACCAAACATAGGCCTTAAGATTTATCAAAATGCATTCCCTAAACACACTTTCGGTATAGGCCTAGGCAGTCCTACTCAGTCCTCTAATTAGGGAAAGGGTAAACAAGAAGAAAAAACTGACATAAAGGATTACACCAATGGCTATATCAACTACGATAATCTCATCGGCTACATATACCAAGTCTAGTCCTTTGTCAATGTCATCCATGTCAAGGGTGCCGATAACCAATGAGCAATCACCACTCATAGAGGTGGGATAACAGTTGCAAGTGCTGATCCCACCCCATCTACTGGGACTCAATAAATTTTTTTGGAACACCTAGGGAATACTCCAGCCCAAATTTCCATCCTGGATCTTCTCTGCACATCACCCACTTATCAAGAGATCTTTAATAAAGCCTTGCAAGAATCCCATGTTCCTAGTGACATCAACCTCACTGAATTCCAAAACCTTGTCAGACACCTATCTACATCTTGTGGAGTCTCCTTTAGACAAATAAATGTACCTTCTGAAGAAACCAATCATAATCTCCCACTCCATATCACTATCATGGTTAAATATTTTTCCATGAAATGAGTCATGATAGATAATGGATCAGCCCTAAATCTGTGTACTCTAAAATTCATAAAATAGTTGGGTTGCACTGTGGCTGATATAACAAATGATGTCATCACAATAAAAGCATATGACAATCTGGAGCATACTTTTTAAGGCACCATATCATTGCCCATTCAAGTGGGCCCAGTTATCTAGGAGACATTATGTCATTTTGTTGATCTTGATCTTCCCTTTAACATCCTCCTCGAATGCCCATGGATTCATTCTATGCAAGCCGTCCCATCCACCTACCATTAGTACATCAAATTCCCATATAAAGGCACTGAGATCACCATCTACATAGATCCCAAGCCCTTCACATACTGCAATGCGTTGGAGATATCCTTTCCACATTTCAATCACTGTCCTGGGATTGATATTGGCACCTCTATCACCAGCTCATCTCGAACCCATTCATACCCAGAAACAATCCTCTCCTCCACCTTGTCCACGATCAAGATCAACAACAAAGGTTGTGGTGAGTACACTTTATCTGATGCCTTCACAGTTGGAGCATTGCCAATTGATCCTCACACTCAAGGCCGCCAATCTAATCTAAGTAAAACAAAATTAGAGACAACCAAGGCACTACAATTTGGTCCTACCAATTTTATATCAAAATGTACTTTGACTGGCTAGGAAATGCCACCAAACATCAACCAGTGGCTATATATAGATTTTCCACCCAAGGACACAAGTTGCCTCAATTACTTCAAAGATAAGTACCCCGCAACACACAAACTGGTGATGGAAAAATGGAACTACCAAGGAGGTGGCCTTGGTTATGAAGAGAAAGGAATGAAAGATCCTATTGTACCCACCTGACTAGAAAAGCATCTGGGCCTTGGTATGGGCTCTGACATGAATGGGGGCACCAACGATTTCATCAACTATTCCGCTTGTCAATCCCAAGGCGAAATCGCTGACATCAAAGATATCCCAGAAGAGAAAGTTGTGAGAGCTTATGATGACGAAACCTTCGTGGGCAATGCTGTCCTACAACAACTTTCCATCCTCTTCATTGGCCTTCGCCTCCACCATCCTGAACTCTTAGACTGGGACCAACCAAGTGTTGTACATGTTGACAAGTTCCAAGGTGAGGATGTGCTCCTAAGCTTTATGGGAGAAATTGAGCACAACAGTGATTGGGGGAAAGACTCAGCATATGTCTACAAACTGGACCCAAAGGCATACTTTGGGGAAGAGGAGAACTTTAGCCACAAAAATGACATAGAAAAAAAAAATAAAAAAGAGAAAAATTGATCTCATAGTGAAAACCCCTCTGGGGCGCTATCTGATCATTAAAAAGTAAAAACAAAGGGTGTATCCTCTGGTGAAAACCTCTTTGAGGTGCAAGAGGTTGAAGATTCTCCTCTTCCTCTTATCTAAGATTACAGGTGTGAATTGTCATCAATTCTCATTGAAGAAGAAAAACCTGTTAACCTAGATACCAAAGAAAATCCTACCATCACATACATAGCATCATCTTTGATTGAAGAAGAAGAAAGTGATCTTGTCACTTTCCTAAAGGAATCCATCAACAAGTTTGCATGGTCTTACTCCCACATGCTGGGGTTAGATCCCAACTTGGTGGTTCACCATCTAGCAGTGGACCCAAACATAAAACCTATCAAGCAAAAGCTAAGAAAGATGCACCCTAAAGTGGCACTACTTGTCAAAGTGGAGCTAGAAAAATTACTCCAAGCCAAGATTATATGCCCCATTGATTATTATGACTAGATCTCTAATATGGTGCCCATCTTTAAGCCTGATAAATCAATCAGGATATGTATAGATATCAGAGATCTCAATAAAGTATGTCCCAAGGATGATTTCCCCTTACCAAACATATATATGATTGTGGATCTCACATCAGGACATGAGATGTTGTCACTCATGGATGGATTTTCTTGATATAATCAGATCTACATAAGATAGCATTCACAACCCCTTGGGGTACCTTTTGCTACAAAATGATGCCTTTTTGCTTAAAGAATGCTAGGGAAACCTATCAAAGAGCCATGACTGTCATTTTTCATGACATGATTCACAAGATCCTTGAAGACTATGAGGACGATATCTTGGCAAAATTAATAGAAAGGGAAGATCACATAAATGTTTTGGAATGTGTCTTTGATATAATTGGACACTACTACTTAATGCTCAACCCTAAGAAATGTTTCTTTGGATTCACATCAGCCAAACTCCTAGGATTTATTGTATCAAGATGAGGCATTGAAATCGATCCAAAGAAATTACAAGCTATCATAGAGATGCCTCCACCAAAAACACTCTGATAGCTATGTAGCCTCCAAGGAAAGCTACAATCTGTGTGTCATTTCATCTCTCAACTAGTAGACAAGTTCCAGCCATTCACTCATTTCCTACGCAAAGACACCACATTTAAATGGGATCCTCAATGTCAGAAGAGTTTTGATAAAATCAAAGAATATTTGGCTAATCCACCCATCTTGGTACCACCTGTACCTCCTCGATCACTCATCCTATACATTTCTGCTACTACTACAACAGTGGGGGCATTCCTCACTCAATTGAATCATGAAGGCAAAGAAAGGGCTATTTATTATATCAGTCGAACCTTAGTGGGTTATGAGCTCAATTACTCTCCTAAGGAAAAAGCATGTCTGACAGTGGTCTTCGCCACTCAAAAAATTTGCCACTACATGCTTAGTCACACAACCAAGCTCATTTCAAAGGTGGATCCTCTCAAGTACCTACTCTCCAGGACTACACTTATAGGTTGAATGGAAAAATGGGTTATGCTGCTAAGTGAATTTGATATTCAGTATGTCAATAGAAAAGCCATTAAAGGGCAAGTCATTTCCGATGAGCTGGCTGAAGCACCATTGGTAGATGCATATCCTTTGGTCACATAATTTCTAGATGAACATTTGTACATGATAGAAGAACAACCAACATGGCAACTCTTCTTTGATGGGTCCTACATAGCTCATGGCACAGGGGTAGGAATAATTTTTGTCACACCTCAAGGTGACTACATCCCCATGTCATTCAAATTGGGATTTCCCTACACAAACAACATTGCATAATATGAAGCACTAATTGTAGGACTCCGCACAACCATAGAATGGAACATCACAGATATCTAGGTCTTTGGTGACTCCCAACTCATCATCAAACAAGTCCTAGATGAGTATCAAACAAAAGATGATAAATTGACGCCATATAAGCAGATGGTTGACAAGATGAAAGAACACTTCCTCCACTTGCAGAGAACACAAGTACCATGATTACAGAAAAAAATTTCTGATGCAATGGACACAATTGGCTCCCTTCTCGAGATTCCTCATGAGTCTACGCAATACAAATTCTTAGTTGAGCAACTACATGCTCCTGCTTATGAGAATAATGAATCGAGTCATGTATGTGTCTTGGTTGGTCCCCAGTCCCCATGGTACCACGATATCCAAGCTTACCTAAAAAATGGTATCATATCTCCTCATCTCACTGTGAACCAACACCAAAACTTCATCCGTCGAGCATACCGTTACACCCTCGTAGCCAATACCCTTTATTGTCGAGGGTATCACAATGTGCTCTCTAGATGTCTAGATGAAAATGAAGCCACCCAGGCTTTACAAGAGGTACATGCTAGAATCTGCGGTGCCCACATGAGTGGCATGGTCCTAGCCAAGAAACTTCTACGTATAGGGTACTATTGGCCTACAATGGAACATGATGCTTGTGAGTTCGTCAAAAAGTGCCTACCTTGTCAATAGCATACTAATTTGATCCATGCTCCTGCTCGGGACCTCAGACCTATTGTGCCTCCTTGGCCCTTCTCTTGTTGGGGTTTTGACCTCATTGGTAAGATTAATCCCCTCTCTTCTGAAGGCCATAAGTACATAATCACAGCTATGAAGTACTTTACAAAGTGGGTCGAAGCAATTCTGCTCACACTCACTACTGGTGTCCAGATATCCTAATTCATCCTCTATCACATTGTTTTCCGCTTCTGCATACCCTCCACCATTTGAAAATCAACACGTTAGTGATCTCTGTGCTCACCTCCATATCCATCACCATTTCTCCAGCCCATATTTCCCGCAAGGTAACAGCCAAGCTGAGGCAACTAATAAAACCATCCTCAAAATCCTCAAGAAAGTTGTCAATGATACTAGTCATGACTGACATCTCTAGATCAATCCTACCCTCTGGGCATATCGCACTTATTAATGTAATCCTACTGGTACTACTCGCTACTCCATAGTCTACGGTGCTAAAGCAGTCTTACCAATTGAGGTTGTACTACCCTCCCTCTGAGTATCACTAAGAGGCCTGATTGATGATGAAGATTACCGGGTAGCACAAATCACACAGCTGGATCTCCTAGATGAAAAGTGCCAGCAAGATTATGATCACTTGATTGTTTACCAAAATATACTCAAGCGGAACTATAACAAGAAGGTCCACCCACGCCAGTTCCAGGTAGGGGACCTTGTGCTAAAGGAAAATCAGAAAGTGGGTATTGATCGGGAAAAGAAAGGCAAGTTTGAAGTCACCTGGCAAGGCCCATATATTGTCACTGCATGCTTCGGTTCTGGGGCATATCAACTCTCCACTCCTGAAGGAGAACCATTGAATGATCCTATCAACATCATTCATCTTAGGTGCTTCTATGCATGATGGCTCGTTGTTCATTCTAGTTATCTGAGAAAATCCATAATAAAAGTATAAAAAGTCCTTAAAAAAGAATAAAAAAAATGTAAAACAGTCCTGAAAAAATGTCTAAAAAGATGAAAAAATGATTGTCCCAGTGAAAACTTGGTAATCAGGCACTTGGGCAATATCAAAAAAAAAAAAAAAGATCCAAAGAAATCAAAAAGAAAAATAAAGAGAGAAACTTTCATCCAGCGGTGAAAACTTGGCAATCAAGCACCTTGGACAAGTATGGGTGATGAAAACCTGGCAACATGCGTCACACATAGTGGACCATTCCATTATCTATCAAAATCTCATCTCCCTTTGTCACCAGCACCGCATCTCCACTAATCTCCGCATTCCCTATATTCCTTGGGTGTTCGCTTATCATACGCACTAGTCCGCAAGAATCTTCCTGTCTCGTATCCTAAGCTTTTGTACACAGAATCTTGTATATTATTGTCCCTACATTGTACTATTCTAGTCCCAAGCGCCAGTTCTATATATTTCTTGTGTCTTGAGTTGCTCCTTGTAAGATCCTACGTTGGTTCCATGGTTTGCTTGTAATGCACATTTGATCAATCAACTTGGTACGTCCCATCTTTCTGGAAATGAGTCTTTAGGATGTATCCTTCCTCTTGTCAACTTAAATCTAGATCATCGTCATCTCTGGGTTCTCATAGGATGTATCCTTCATCTTGAACTAATCAATCAACACATGCAACTATCATGCACATCAAGACATGTAACATGATCCAATCAACTCTCAAAAACAACCTTTGTACGTAATTGTTGTAACTAATCGCTTGTCATTAATCACTCAATTTGATCCTTGTACATTTTTGATGTATTCCATCTTCCCACCATCATGCTAACATCCTGAATCATTGTCCTACTAACATTCCATGCCTGATCCTCCGTAGTCCACCCGTCTGGTTCATCAATTGATTGTGACACACACACAAAAAAAAAAAACTTAGGTGAGTCCCATTTGCATCCATTTCGTCCATTGCCTTTCATATCATTATTACATCTATTCATTAGAATCATTAGATTCATCATTTAGATTGCATTAGATCCATCATTCAAGAAACATTGTTCATTGTTAAATTGCATTAATCATCATGTAAATGGTTAGTATCCATTATTTAACTTGCATATTCAATTCATTTATTTTAGCTTGCATTGTTACTCCATTTTTAGGTTCATTTTGCATAATCAATTCATTTTTAAATTCATTTAAGGCCTCTTGCATTGTTAGATCCATTTTAAGATCATTCCAGGCATCTTGTATTGTTAGATTCATTTTAAGTTCATTTAAGGCCTCTTGCATTGTTAAATTCATTTTAAGAGCATTTAAGGCATCTTGCATTGTTAAATTCATTTTAGGTGCATTGTTAATTCATCTTGCATTAATCAATCCATTTTAGATTCATTTTAGTCTTGCATTGTTAAAAACATGTACATCTTGCATAATTAAGTCATTTTAATCTTTAGATTCATCTAGATTTCATTATTCACTCATTTGCACATTCATTTCACATTCATCTTAATTCATCTTGCATTAATCATCCATTTTAGGTTCATTATCTTGCATTGTTAATTCATCTTGCATAATTCATCCATTTAGGTTCATCTAACATTTTACAACATATACCATTTGCATAATCAATTCATTTAGATTCATTTTAGTTTTGCATTGTTAAAACATCATTTAGATTCATTTGGAATTCATATACATATTCATAAAAACATCAGTATATACATTGCATACATCATAAAAACACATCACATCCTGCATCCACACACGTCAATACGTCATATACATATAAGCATCATCCATCCTGCATAAGTCATACATCATCTATACATAATTAAGTCATGCATATACATCACATCCTGCAAGCATCAAATGCCAGTAATCATATAGTATGCATCAACACATCATATAAATCATACATCATAAGCATCAATATAGTCCCCATAATATATATATCAGTGTCTATTAATAAAATTACATCACGTGCACCTTAGTGCCAATATACATGTATAATCTCAAAAATACAAAACTGTGTGTCATCAAATCCTCTACTGAGTCATACTGGTGGCTGTGATGACTCACCTCCCTGCCCTGGTGGTGGACGTGGTGGAATCCCCACTGATCCTTGTGACACTGATGTTCACACTATGCTCTGAGAATGTGACCTCTTTGAGTAGTCTCATCTCTGTCCCTTAGGAACTAGATGATGATAAAGTGCTTTGTAGTGGGATGCCTCCCTACCTACCCTATTCACATCTCTGTGAGCTACGAATGCCTCTGCCACTACCCATCCTACCTCAACTACTACTACTTCCTGTCAGGCAATGTCACGCTCAGCCCTGTATCCCTCTTCTCATCGTAGTGTTGCATCCCTCTCTGAGGTCAATGTAGAAATCTGCTTCGTCACCTGCTCCATCTATAGGGTCAGCGTATCTGGACCATGAGTGTGTCTATCTCAGCACGTAGGTCTCATACATACTGAGTCAGGTCCACCATCGCAAACTCCCCTGAATCCACCTAGCCCTGTAAGGTGTCCAGTGCACCCTCTGCTTTGTCAGCCCGTGCTATCTCGGTAGTCAGTAATCCTTGTGTCTGGGAAATCTTTTCATGTAAGCTCGCGTCAGACACCACTACCATGTCCAGTAAACCTCATAGTTTGGTGCACTCTATCTGAAGGCTGTCTCGCTCTGCGACGACAGTATCATGAGTCTCTTGTGTGACGTACCCTGTGGGTGGCCCCTGTACCTATGGTGGCACTGGTGGTGCCTGCGCTTGTACTTGTGGTTGTACCTATGGTGGCACTAGTGGTGCCTGTGCCTGGTCCTGTGCCTATGCTAGTGGGGGTCCCTATGGCACCTGGTCCTGTACCTGTGCCCCTGTGCAAGGTCTCACCCATCTCTGTGACCTCCTCCTCTGACCTATTGCTGAGGTCTCTGGGGCATCCCCGATCTCAATACCATCATCCATGTCCAAGTCCCCTATCTACTGCTCATGAGCAGCCACCTGAGTTTGGTCAGTCAATCTCACGGGTGTGTGCACAGCCGACCATGTTGTGTACTCTAGGGTCATCCCCGCATCTATAATAGCTAGCCACACCACAAAATCTAGTCATACCATATCCCTCTAGGATGCCCTCACTATGAGAGCATCCATATATCTCCCCCATGTCCCTACCTCCCTGGTGACATGAGGATGTAAGGCATCCTCTGCCACCACTCCCTGCTGTAGCCCAAACTGCCACATAACCTTGGATGATATGTATCTCTCTATCTAGTGGATAGTCCTCTACAGTAGAAAGAAATTAGTCTGAATGTATGAGAGGTATAAAAAGTTCTCAAATCCATCCTCCACCCCTGCTGCCCAGTCCATAGCCCCCCATGGCTCACATAGCCTGTACA
Organism: Thuja plicata; assembly: GCA_018584345.1. Taxonomy (NCBI): domain Eukaryota; kingdom Viridiplantae; phylum Streptophyta; class Pinopsida; order Cupressales; family Cupressaceae; genus Thuja; species Thuja plicata. The sequence goes on from MU224484.1 coordinate 1,982,993, forward strand.
GGGTCCAGCAAAAAACCTGTACCTCGTTAAGAAGTCATCGCCAGTATCTAGTCTGACCGATGAAGGTATATCTTAGAGGGAGCCTATATCTGTAGGCATAGGGCTCCCTAGGCTGATGTGACTCCCTCACCCTCATAGGTCAAAACAATGTAATGTGCTCCCACACCCATAGTAGCAGCAAGGTCACCCCAGTCCCCATGTTGCATGCCTCACGGTACGCAGGCATGTGAAGATCATGGTATAGCTGTCCTAGGACAACATACCCCCCGTAGTAAGAGGTCCCCTCCTCTAGCATCTGAGCTAGTGCCCATGACTAGCCCATCCCAAAACCATGTCCTGCCAGGTTCGCTAACATTCACCCCCGATTAGTCCTGTAATATAGAGGTCTATCTGCCTAAGTCTCCTATCAACCGCTGGCTGCCAGGGTATCCAGGTCCAGTATGTAGGGATCTGCCTCATCGACCACCTAAACATGATCTCCATATAATGATTGGTATCCTCCAACTTGTATCGAGAAATCGCCGCTCAGATGGGTATCTGTAGAATTTTCCAGACATCCTCCAGCGTGATGGTCGCCTCTCTAGTAGGCAAATGAAACGTGGTGGTGTCACTATGCCACCGCTTGATCAGGGCGGTCATCATCCCATTATGCACCCATAGCCTAGGCCAATAGGGCATATAGTCCAACCCAACTACAGCTAATAGGCCCCAGTCGTTCTCCATCAGTTGAGATTCCAACTCCATGGTAGGAGGCCAATGCTCTCGTGATCCTAATGGCGGGAATTACTCCTGTAAGAATTTCAGAATCCACCATGTCAGTTACCTATCCTTCTAGCCCTAGTCTAACCCTTCCCAAAATGGGGCATCTTGTCCCTAGGTCTTATGCCGACCCATCCCCAGCCCCAACCGGGTCCCTCCATTTCCTTCCCTCTCGGTGTTTGCCCTTTTAGGCACAAACGTCAATTTAGCCAGAAATGTCAGTTCGTACACTGACGTCTGTGCCCGCTTTCTTGCTGACCGACATCTTCAAAGACATGGATCTGGGTCTGGCATCTTCAAAGACGCTGATCCAGCATCGTCGGCTCCGGAGACACCAATCTGGGGATCAGCGTCTATGAAGACGTCAACCCAGGGATAGGTGTCCTCACAGACGTTAGTTCGAGAACCGACATATCCGGTCTGAAATGTAATTTTCCCTCATTAATGCCCTAACTAACCCCCCCAAAGCAATAAATGACATTACTAATATTAAATACAAGGTCTCAGATAGCCCACTCACTGATACTGGTCACTTAGCCAGCCTCCCGTGTGTGTGAATACGCTCCCCAAGCTGCCCCTTCATCCTCTCGTCAGCCATCTTTTCACTCCAAAGCTTAGTTTTTACTATTCACTATTCACAAATGACCTTCTTTAACCCCCCCAGCCCCTCTTATAGCCCCCATTTTCCCCAAAATTTTTTTTCCCACCCCTGTTTCGCTACCCCTATGTATATTTTTGTCTATATCATCCTGTTGTAAAGCTGAAAAACGCATAAAATCTCAAAAACATTTAAAAATTGTGAAAAATCTAAAAAAATTCAAAAACTCCAAAAAATCCAAAAACATCAAATATTCTCAAAAATCATTCAATCAACCCTTCGTTCTCTCCGCATTGTTCCAGATTTTAGTTTTCAGCAACGTTTCGACTCATGCAACTACGACATAGTTCTTCACCCAATCAATTTTGTGACCAACTGTCCTTGCTCTCCATCCTGTTCACAGCTTTTGCCAGCGAATATCTTTCCATCAAATCAAATCAAATCAAATCTTTGCCTGTCAGGATGCATCCTTCCAGCATCGGGTTATCAAATCCTTCCTGACATCAATCTTGTTCATGGTAAGAACTTTGGACCGAATGAGTGCGTGGTCATGAGGTCTTCTTTATTGATTTTATCTTTTTGTGTTAGTTAAACCCAACTCACCACTACCTTGATCTGCTATATCTTGGTGCGTTGTGACTGGTTGCTACTAATATATGCATCTTTTGCAGTGTGCTTTTGTTTGAGCATCAAGTCCATGCAAAAGAATCTTTTCATCTGTGTTTTCTAACACCTGATGCATACCTCCTATTGCAATATCAAAATCGGATGTGCTCTCCAAACTTTTACACACAAATGGATCCCAAATGCTCCTTAGCTGCATTTAATCTCATTTGCATTTGTATTCTTAGCTGCATTCTCAATTGCATTTCAGAAGGCTTTTATTTATTCCCCCTTCCTTCCCTCTCTCCCATTGCATCCTTTTTCAAGAAAATTCCACAACGTCATCTTCATTGTGTTCTTTTTTCGAGGGGCACAACCCCGTACCATCGTTGCTTCAGCACAACTCCTTGCAACCCCCTTCCTCTGGGGCAACTCATTTTCTTATCTTTGATGAAATGTCACTTGCGATGCCACGTGAAAGAGGGGAAAAATGTGGACGTCCAAAAATATTATTATTATTATTAATATTATTTTCCCTCTTATTCCTCTAACTATTTAATTCAATCAATTAAATATTTTTATTTATCAATAGTTTAAATACTATTCTAATGTATTTTATTTAAATACATTTGCCTCGAAAAAATCCCCTTTTAATAAATTTATATTTATTAAATCCTCCATACACCTAATTCTTCTAAAGCATGATTTATTCAAATTCAATTTGATTATAATCTAAACCCTAGCTTGGAACCTATTAAGCCTACCCTATCCCTACCCTACTCCCAACATCTCATTTCCTAAGTATGCTTCCACACCTAACTGTTCTCTAACCATGTTTAATGGGTGATTCCTAACCTTTTTAAGGTTAATGAAATGCTCACCCACATGGGGAATTTCTCTCCAAAATGGGCACCCATTCCTCTTTAATTCCCTCTTACAACTTTGTCTCCCCTTTTGAAATATTGAGCTACTCAATATTAATGTACATTTTGACTTAAAAATGGCCATCTTTTCAAGTCCATGTGTCTCCTATGTGGCTCTTATGTGGATGCCACATAGGTGCCACTTCATCCAAGCCTCTTCCTCTCTCCAAAAACTCTATAAATAGAGGCCTTCTCCTCTCACATTTTCATCTCTCAATTTGCATTGTTATCATGCTATTTTGCATTTAGAAGTTCATAGTTCTTGAATTCATGTTTTCATATGCTTCTAGTTTATGATAAATCACTTAGATATCACATGTTAGTTTCCTTTTGGTTAAAATGAATCATGTTTTTCATTTCATAGCATAGTTCTTGCATTATAGTTTTATAATCTCATGTCTTGCATACCACTTTCATAGCTTAGATTCATCATCTTGGAGAAGATTTGAGACTAGTTCTTCATACTAGCTCTTGAATCTTTCTTCTTGTTTTACACTCTTGTATTGGGATCCATTACACTTTGTGTGTTTGAGAGAGAACACCCACATCCATCAATAAAATAAAATCAAAATGAGTAAAATAGGGTGCATTTTTTTATTTATTTTTAGCTTAATCTGATGTTATTTGGTGTTCTTTGTTGTTTGCTTGATCTCTTACATGCTTTTTGATATGATTTATATGCTAACCCACTAACATTTGCATGTTTGAGCTTTCTCCCAACAGGTTGAAGGATTCCACATACAAAATATCATTTTTTGGGGAAATAAAATATTATGCAAATCCCTTTCTAATGAAATGAGCAAGGAATTTGAAATGTCTATGTTTGCGGAGATCAAATTCTTTCTTGGTTTATAGATTCTTCAACAAAATGTAGGCATATATATCACTCAATCCAAATACATCAAGGAAGTGCTGAAGATATTCAAGATGGATGATTCCAAACTAGTTGGAACATCTATGGCTATTGGATGTAAGCTGACAAAAGAAGACAAATCAAATGAGGTAAACTAGACCTTGTATAGATCAATGATTGGAAAACTAATGTATGTTGTTTATACCAGACCAGATATAACACATGTAGTTGGAATATTTCCAAGATTCTTCGCTAATCCCAAAGAATCACATATGACTATTGTCAAGAGAATTCTAAGATATTTGAAGAACACTAAGGAATATGGCTTATGGTATAAAAGAGAAGGAAAATCTAAGCTACAAGTCTATACAAATGTTGATTGGGCTGGAAACATTGATGACAAAAAGAGCAAAACTGGAGGAGTATTCTTCATGGGTGACATACTTTTCACATGGATCAACAAGAAGCAAGGATGCATCTCTCAGTCTAATGCAGAAGAAGAGTATGTGGCTGTTGCAAATTTCTCCAATATTGCATGGATCAAACAGTTGCTGGAAGGTATTAATATGAAGATCCTTGAATCAATGATTATCTATTGTGATAATACAGTGAAATTAACATTTCTAAGAATCCAGTCATGCATGCTAAGAGTAAGCATATTGCCATCAAGTATCACTAACTAAGAGAAAAAGTGCAAGCAAAGGAGGTGATATTGGAATATGTTCAATCAAAGGAACAATTAGCTGATATATTAACCAAGCCATTACCAAAAGATATAGTTGAGTACTTGAGATAGATACTAGGGGTACAACCCTTGTCTATCGGTGAGTAAGCTGACTAGGAGGCTACATCAACCTACACAAAATAAAAAGATCATTCATGTTGATGCAAGCACCAAAATGAACAACAACAGATACATCTATACACAAAAAGGTACAAGTCAGCACCGAACACCAGAGACATTATATAAAGGGATGGAAGATGATATAGAAAGATAATTGTTTGGCATTGTTATCAAAGGGAGAGATGATCTCATTATCATAAGGGAGAGATATCAAGAATCATAAGGGAGAGATGATCTCATTATCATTAAATATTATATTAGTATCCATGAAGAGAAGTTCCTAAGAATCAAAAGGAAGAGTTAATCAATATTCAAAGGGAGAGATTGATTACATATGAAATATCCATCTAAGGGAGAGAAGTAACAAATGGAGAGAGTTCATACAATGGGAGAGATTGCTGTCAAAGGAGAAAGAGATTATCAAGAAGAGGAACAGTCAAGGAAGAGCTCATATCAGAAAAGAGACACAAGCTACCACATCTATCCAGTGAAGGGATTGAAGATTGAAGATAACACTCTATAAGAAACAATTCTAAGCTATATGAGCCTACCAAGAACTAGACATTTGTAATAGTTACAATAGGAAAGATTCGTGAAACTGTTATATTTCATATTGTATTAGTAATAGTATAGTATGATAATGTAGTTTATTGTTATCAATGCCAAAGAGAGAGATTAATGACATGTAATTGATTGAATGTTTGAAGATGTTAAGTTGATCACTGAAATGTAGAAAGATAATGCAAGACATTAAATTAGTTAATGAATTGTATTGTCTTTGATTTCAATTTGATATAATCTAATCAATTATAATCAAAGTGTCAAAGACTTCAAAGAGTCAAAGAGAAAAAGATTATGATTTCAGTAATGCATAAAAGAAAAGCATTCACTAAGTGACTACAAACACCGACAACTAGTGGAACCCGATGGACAAAGATCACCAAAATTTAAATCACTGTGATGCCTGAGCAAAGAAACTGACGAGCATTACCGAAGACCAGAATTACAAGCATTACCGACATCCAGAATTATAGTGTTAACTGACAAGAACTTTGCAGTGAAGCCTGAAGGACAGACAACCCCGATGGAGAAGCCTGAGGAGAAATGGAGTGTTGACCAAAGCTAAGAGTTAAAACAACGAAGTTAACTGGCATTGAGAAATGAAAAAATATCTAGAAGGCAGATCTAAACATAGACTTAACTGGTAGTTATAATTATTTTCATTGACAAGATAAAGCCAAAGATATTAAAGGATTTAAAATTGTTTTGTCTAGTTGGCAAGAAAATTTCTACAAGATAAAATAGGAGTTATGCTTTAAATCATGATTGGCTTAGATTGCAGATCACGCCTCAAGAAATTCAAGATCCTAGAAATGGTGATATCATGTCTATAAAGAGAACTTAATTGATTGTGAATTAGGGGGAGTGAATGAAAAAGAGGATGCTAAAGAGAAACTAATGAAGAATAACTTCATATAGTCCTGATCAATCAAGATGAGGAAAGAGCTAAAGATTTCTGCAGACACCGAGAAACAAAGCATAGCATCACTGAGTAGAAACAAAAGTGGAGCAAAGGTATTGAAAATATATATTAATTAGAATGATTTAATGATCTTAAAATAGATCTGAAAATTTGCAAGTATAAGTTGTAAATATGAATAGATTATCCTATTTTGGTTTAACCATTGATTTAGAAAGTCTCTTAATCGAGCAAGATTTAAAGATCCTTTCTATATTGAGATACATCCCAAGGAGTATCAAAAAGTTTGGTCATGAAGATAGCATGAGATTCCAGATACCATTTGATAAACCAGAAGAGTTTGGACAAGGAAGGTAGCATAGAGATGCTCGATATCAAGTGACAAATTATCTTTTAAATCCTCTAACAAGGTCACACCTAACAGTGTGTTTCTAACCTTTAACAGGGTTGGCTCTTCACCGAGCTCACTTCAGAAGATTGAAAATTTTGGGTTACCGGTCCCAAGTGGTTTTTCCCTTAAGAGGGTTTCCATGTTAAAAATCCATGTGTCAATGTGTTTATGAGTCATTAATTTAGTGTTTTGTATTACACATAACTAATCTGGATTGATCGGTATACTCTAAGCTATTTATTGTCATTTGGTAAATTAAAAAACTATTATTCGGAAAACATTAAGAATAAGGTTTAACAGAGCACTCCTAGAAGTAGTTATTTATTAAGTATATTTAAAGGAATACATCTTATAGGACTGAAGATAACTAGAGGCTTAATATTTAGGTACTAATTTTTTGGATTGACTAATTGGAATATTTTGAGGCCACTGATTCACTCCCCCTCCTCTCAGTTATTACTAACAGATTTTAAGGGGAACATTATTTTATTGTATATTAATGGCTTAAACACTAAAGTAATTACAAAGGGGGAGTATAAGGAAAAATGTTTAATTGTGTTATTCATGAAATTATTTATCAATTATATTAAAATGTAATATAATGTTTTAACTAATGGTATATTAAGTGTTAAATTAAATGTAAACCTAGTTGACCAAGTTAAAGCATTAGAGTTCTTACTAGCTAATTGAGAGGGATTATCAAAGGGAATATTAATCAGTGTTATATTAATAAAGTAGTAATCAATATTAGTTTAATTAAATTGGGGTAACAACAATGTTACAATTTTATTAAATTTAATTGATATGAAAAATACGTTGATCGTGGATTAGCTCAGGGGTAGACATAACTTATCTAAATATAGTAATTAAATAATTTTCTCATCAAACTCTATTAAATGGGATTTTAAAGTTAATTTAATTGTTGAAAACTAATATTGATCACTATGATTAATGCGATGTTTATCCCTAGTGTAAGGGGGACTCAATCAACGTAATAGTAAACAATTCAACGATATACCACATTAACAAATTTGACCCAAAGCAATGAGCTTGATTAGGTAAATAAACCAAATTAAACTTGGATACTTGGTTAATCTTCTTCAAGTGATCGTGTCGATGGATGTTGACAATCATCGTGATTTCCCTCAACCTAAATCAGTATTATTTTATGACCTATAGAAGTACGTTAATATCATCGGCATTGCAACCAAGAAAAGAACTTAGTAAAAACTTGAACCTGTGCAACTACAACTTAAGTTAACTTAATGTTAAAAAAAAAATTAGTGTGTTTTTGGTGTCATTTTTTGGGCATGACATTTTGGTATCACAGCCTAAATTCAACAATAGGAACCTAAACCCATTACATATCAACTCATAACCTTTAGAATTTAATTTGTACTTGTAGGATTCCTTCCATTACTCGTCAAGCTTGCCGGTGTGGTTAAGGCTATAGGCATGCTCGTGCGAAATGATAGAATGTGGAACAAGAGGTAGAGGGTGTTGGAGAGGAACATGGAATTCCTCCCAAATAGCCAAAGAACCAAAACGAGGATGTATTGAATGCACTCTAGAATCTCACTCTGATTATATGGATAGATTACCACCAGGAGAACAACAGGCAGAACAAAGAGGCTCAGAAAAGCATAGGACAGTATCCCGGGAGTGGAATAGGAGTCCTCCTCCAAGAATTTTAGAGGGTTAGGAAGACTATGAGGAAGAGTCAGTGCATATGCCAAAGCCACCACCAGGAATAGTGGCTCAAGTGGTTAAGAGAGCACCCTAGGATATAGGAGATCAGATTAGGGAGCTTCTACACCTACAACCACCACCATTTACATGATCTATAGATGGGATTGAGACTAAGGCTTGGTTGATGAGCTTGGAGCATTAATTTTGGTTGCGTCCTTATGGGAGGAACCTAAAAGCATGATTTTATATACAATTAATAAGAGAGAGTACTTCTACATGGTGGAGGCAAGAAAAGTTTAAGAGTCATTTTGTCATAGACACCCTCACCGGGGAGACTATTTTGGAGAGATTTACAGCCATACACATGTTGGATAGTTTTAGAAAACATCGTATAGATGAGTTCCATGACCTCAAAGAGAGGGAAATCCCAGTGGCCCAGTATGAGAGAAATTTTATCGAGCTCCTTCCATATGTAGACTACATGAAGGATGAGAAACTATAAGTCAATCACTTCATAAAGGGGTTGAATCATGCTATATCAGGTATGGTATTGATGGTACCTCCATAAGATTTATGTTTTACTATTGAGAGCACCATGGTCACTGAGGATATTCATAATAGATCACATTATTCATAGGATAGGTCTCAGAACTATAATTCCACGACTTAGAATTCTGGATATTAGAGACCCCATTGGAAGGGTAATCAAAGACATTCATCGGGGTGTTTTAGAATCCCTCGGCCCTAGTAGCAACATACTCAGAAGAATCAGAGATTGAGGCTACCATAGGTACACTAGAGATCTAATCCCTAGTAGTGATAGCCAAAGGGCCACAAGTGAGACCAGAGATCATAGGCACCTTATACACCTCCAACTAGACTCAAAAGTCCACTAGAGGTGGTTTTAATGGGTCTAGTAGGACTGGGGGACAACAACAGTCTAGGCCACAAGGGATACAGATTCAGGCATGAGGACCTTGTTATACATGTGCTACCAAGGGACATATAGCTAGGGATTGTATGATGGGGTAGACAACTGACAGTTAGAGAGTGGCCACTTCAGAGGCCACAATGGGAGACATACGTAAGAGAACCAGGAAACTGTTATTGAGGTTGGAGGTATGATCTAAGGTAGTAGCATTATTATTATTTTTGATTCATGAGCTACTAATTATTTTATTTCTCCATGGGTAGTGGAGTGTTGCAGACTAGTGGCAACTAGGAAGACTGTTAGTTGGGAGGTCAATTTAGCCTCGAGTGCTAGAGTCTCTATTAGATCCATGGTCAGAGGTTAAATGCAGATAGGAGACATGGCCACTACCACTGACCTTCAAATTACTCCTCTAGGTTCATATGATGTAGTTCTTAGCATGGATAGGATTTGTGCCCACAACGCCAAGATGGATTGTAGATAAAAGAGGGTAGCATGTGTGGATGTTTTCGTACTCCCATAGTTATTTCAAGAGTGTAGAGGCCCATATATCTTTGTGTGATCCTCACTATGCAACATAAGTAGTGCATGTTTAAGGGATGTCATTTATTCACCATTACCATCAGTGATAGAGATGAGGAGGAGGACAAGGAGGAGAGGGATCCTTCCCTTAATGACCATCCTATATTGCAGGAGTTTGTAGATGTTTTCCCTTCAGAGCTACCTGGTATGCCACCACATAGGGTAGTTAATTTCCATATACACCTTGTGCTAGGATTCAATCCAGTATCTAGAGAACCTTACATGATGACCACTCACGATCTCAATGAGCTCAAGATTTAATTGGAGGAGCTCTTATAGAAAGAGAATATTCTCCCTAGTGTTTCACCTTGGGGTGCACCTGTCATCTTCATTAAGAATAAGAATGGATCTCTTAGGTTGTGCATGGATTACTACTAGTTGAATAAATTAACCATTAAGAACTGGTATCCACTTCATAAGATTGATGATTTTTTTGATCAACTATAGGTGCCTAAGTGTTCTTAAAGATAGATCTGAAGTTAGGGTACCATCAATTGCAGATTGTGGAGAATGATATCCACAAGATTTTTTTTTGTATGAGGTATGACCACTATGAGTTTACTATGGTTCCATTTGGCCTTACAAATGCTCCAACTGTATTCATGAGTCTCATGAATGGAGTATTTTGTACATTTTTGGATAGATTTATGGTAGTGTTCCAAGATGATATATTGATTTATTCTCAGAATGAGCAAGAGCATGAGAGCACCTGAAATAGATTTTGCAATATTTGAGAGATAGCTAGTTATTTTCAAGCTTGTCAAAGTGTGCATTCTTTATATTGGAGGTCCACTATCTTGGACATGTGATATCAGGTGATGGGATCATAGTTAACCCATCGAATATTATAGCTATTATGGATTGGCCAGCACCCACCACTATGATTGAGGTCAGGAGCTTCATGGGTTTAGAAGGCTATTATAAACTATTTTTTGAGGGGTTTTCCAAAGTGACACACCCTATCACATCCCTTCAAATAAGGGGAAAGAAGTTTGAGTGCATGGAGAAGTGCGAGAGAGCCTTTTAAGAGCTCAAGAGAGCACTCACTAGTGCATCTATCCTTGCTGTGCCATATTCTTCAGTAGACTTTGTGGTATGCACATATGCATATATAGATATTCTAGGAGTTGTCCTTATGTAGGGTGGTTGAGATATTTCCTATGAGTCTAGGAAACTTAAGACTCACGAGATTAACTACCCTACACATGACCTTGAGCTAGCATAAGTGGTACATGCCTAAGTGAGATGGTGACACTTCCTCTTGTGTCACCATTTTGAGCTTCATTCAGAACATCAAAGCCTAAAATACATATTTACTCAGTGTAACTTTAATGATCAACAGAGGATATGGATGGATTTCCTATGCGAGTATGACTTTTATGTTCATTACATCAAGGGGAAAGAAAATTTTGTCACAGATGCACTGAGTCAGAGACAACACAAGTGATCACCTATGACCACTGGCACAAATTTGAGAGAGCGTATATTGCAACATTTGCATGAGGATAAGTTTTATACAGAGATATGTAATTTGGTCCGATCTTAGAGAACCCTTGAGGGGAGATATTTAGATTTTTCCCTAGATTCTGATGGAATTTTATATCATAGAGGATACATTCATGTACCTACTAGCAGAGGATTGCATGATTTCATTATGCTTGAGGCTCATAGAGCACCTTATGCACTACATCTCAGAGTTAAGAAGTTACATGTAGATTTGAGATAGCTTTATCATTGACCAAGTATGAGATTGAAAATTGCTAGGATTGTGGCTAGATGCCTAGAGTGTTAGAGGGTTAAGGCAGAGAATCACCATCCTGGTGGGATTTTCAGCCACATGAGGTACTAGAGTGGAAGTGGGAAACTATTTCTATGGACTTTATTGTTGTTCTTCCTATGTCTTCTCGCTGCCATGATGCCATCATGGTGATGGTTGACAAGTTAGCCAAAGTCTCCCACTTTTCACCTATACGTACTACATTCACAGCACCACCAGTAGCGCAGATGTTCTTGTGATATATTGTCAGACTTCATGTCATTCCTTGTAATATCATATCCGATAGAGATTCTCTCTTTACATCCTCATTTTGGAAAGAGTTACAGGAAACATTGGGCACTAGGATCAACTTCAGTACAACCCATCACCCTGAGCCAAATGGGTAGACATAGAGTGTCAACCAAGTGTTGGAGGATATGTTACACATGTATGTGATGGACCATTAGTATAGGTGGGATGAGTACCTGCACTTAGTCAATTTTTCCTATAATAATGGGCATCATACGTCATTTGGTATGCCTCCTTATCAGGATTTATATGGTAGAACATGTAGGACACCTTTCAGTTGGGACATGATTGAGGATAGAGTTTCCATTGGGCCAAAGTTAGTCAGGGATATGGAGTAGCATGTATTCTTAATCAAGCATCATCTTAGAAAGGCTCAGGATAGACAAAAGAAATATGCAGATGCAAAGATGGTTGATAGAGTTTTTATCATTGGAGATAGAGTATTTTTTAGGATGTGTTTGCACAAGAGTCCAATCTATTTTGGAAAGGGCCCTAAGCTTGCACATCATTTTTTCATACCATTCAAGATCCTAGAGAGGATATGACCAGTTGCTTATCATCTAACTTTACCACCTATACTGACATGCATCCACGATGTGTTTAATGTTTCAGTATTGAGGTGATATATTTATGATGACTCTCATATTATAGATTGGGATGCAGTGTAGGTGGATTTAGATAGGTAGTTGCCTTTGGATCCCATTCACATATTGGATCGATGAATGTTGGCCCATCAAGGAAAAGAGTTTGATTAGGTTAGAGTTTTTGGGATTGTTACGATGAGTTCATAGCATCATGAGAGCACACAATATGTATGAGACTTGAGTACCCTCATCTTTTTGATGAACTATATGAGGAAGTTCATGCCTAAGGGGGAGTACGTGAGGTCCTACCCTCACCTATCATAGCATAGATGACATTTTTATATTTTGACTATCATGGTGATAAATGATTTTGATACATTAGACTTATTTGGACAGTGGTTTCATATCATTAGACACTATGTGATAATTTTTTTACATTATAATGATGATGATAATGTTAGGACATAGTTTTATATGCTTATGAATCACACATATTGATAATATGATATAGATGAAAAAATGAATTTTTAATCTTATGTTTGGATTTTGTATTGAAATGTGAATTATGATTCGAAGTCAATTTGATGTCGTTTCAATTTATGTAAATGCATTTAAGATACTTGTGATAGTTTAATTTTATATATTACATGATGATGAGATTTAGCAATAATTGATGAGTACATGTATTTGCATGTGGAAACTTAATTACATATGTTATTTTAATTTATGATGAACCTTGTGAATTGTAAGTTGCTAATGGATATGTGTTTAATGTTATCAATAATTTTTCATTGTTATATACATGGTTTCTTTCAAGAGCTATTGATATTTTGATCGACTGTGCAGGAAATTGACCATGGATTTAAATATGGAGAATAAAGAATGGATCAATGTGAAAATAGTGAAAAGTCAAGGTTTACTCTACAAAGAGATATAACCTTATTGTTATGTGTTTTATTTAGTAAATGTGATGTTTGGATGTATTGTATTTTGTAGATAATAAATATGTGGTTTATCCAATTTGGCATGCCATGTGTAATGTAATGTGATGTGTTTTATGTTGTGTCAATTGACACTTGTACATGTGCTTTGGAATGACCAAGTGACTTAGACTTGGATTAGACACTTAGCCTAGAGTCACCTTGTAGTGTCCCCATGTAGGGTTACTTGTTTGAGAAGCCAAAAGTGGAGTCCCATCATGTAAACTCGTAGGTTAACTCTTAAAAGGTTTTTGAAGGGTTAAATGGAGGCTTAGGGGGTGGTTTGGGTTAAAATTAGCTATCCAATAGGTGTACTATGGGTTAGGGGTTAAATTTTGACCAATTAAGTGCCCAAAACTCATTTATGGCTTTGAAAAAAGTAGCCTTTTTTAGAGTGGCAAATCTGAGTGGGAGACAAGTCCATCCCCTTCACATTTTTGGTTTTCCTCTTATTAATGAGAGGGGACAAGATGGAAGGAAAGGAGTCAAAATTATTTTATCATTATAATGGGTGGGTGAGAATTCCTTTTTAGTGGAAGTTTGGAGGAGTTTGTGGGTTGATTACCCACTCTCCAAACTTGGAGACTTCTAGTTGAGTTAGGGAGATTGAGAGATTTGGCCAAGGGAGAAAAAGATAAGGAAGGGAAAAGATCATCTTCAACTTCATTCTTCCCATTTCTTGGAGGAAGGTTGATGCTGTCTTGCCATGGGAGACTATGTTATGTTTATTTTTTTGTAGAATTGTAAAATCTTGTAGTATGTTAGCTTGTGATGTTGTATGCATTTTCTTTTGCAGTTCTTGTCTCTTCTTGCATTTCTTTTGTGAGACCTTATTTCTTCTTGATTTTGAATGTATGTTTGTTTTTAGGTGTGCATGAATATACTCACCCTTGCGAGGGAAAAGGGCCTTGAGGGTGAAGGATCTTGGGAATCCTCAAATAGTGTAGAGTCTCTTCTCATGGAGAAGATGGATATGACATGGAATATGGGCTCTATGTTGTCATTATTTTTGTTCTACACTTTTGGGGACCGTAAGGGGAAAACATTTTATATGTGAAATGAGAAGGTTGACATGTTTTTATAAGCCTTGTGAATGAATTTCTATGGCTTCTCCTATTTGGATTAATTTTCCACCTTCACCCCTTTTCATGGGTCTAAGGTGATCAATTTTTAAACCAAGGGTTTTGGGAGTTCAATGTTTTCTTATAGTTTCTTGTATGTGTTTGTTTGGAAATGGTTTTTACCCATCCTTTCTTGCTTCCCCAAGCTTGGGGATGGCCTTGTAAAGGACTAGGTTGGGAGGTTAGATTCTGTGGTCATGATTCAAATTTATTTGCAGGTTAAGTTTGGAGCTCAAGTTGGGATAAATATTGTTATAAAGTTGCTCCTTGTTGTATAAAATAAAGAGAATGTTACATAGTTTTTCATTATGGAAAATCTTGCAAATGAGAACTTTTGGTTGTAATATATACCATTGTTGCAATTCCTATTAGTTTTGTATTCTTTTTATTATCAAGTAGCATTTCGACGTAAACAAAAAAAGAGAGTTATTTGTATGTAGATGATATAATTTAGTGGATGAAATAAAGTATTTATTGTTGTATAGTTTCCCTTAAATGATTGATGCATTCTATTGCTGTTATAAAAACTCAATAAAGAGATTTTGATCATCCTTCATTGTTGTCTTAGTTATTTGAAAATAAGAAAAAAATTATGTTTCTGTTTTGAGATTTGAGTTAAAGAAAGAACCTTGAGATTCTGATTTTTATAACAATAAATTGAAAATTCCTTTTATACAAGTCTAGTTTACAAAATAGAAAAGAAATTTTAAGTGCATTTGAGAACCTAGTTGCTGGTTATTCCTTCTTGGTGGTTTGTCAAAAGAAATAAAACATTTTCATTTTGTCATTTTTTTTGGACAGAAAGTAGCTAGAAAAAATAGAAATCTAGTTATTTCATGTGCACATGCACTTAATGCTTGCAACATTTTGCATTGTGAACATACATATATACTAGAAATTGAATCAAAATTAAATTCTCATAATCAACGAGTCACTAAAATGTTCTATTATTAAGGTATAAACTTGATTGAAACTTGATAAACTTTATATATATA
>MU224484.1:2004714-2015936 GCA_018584345.1 Thuja plicata
ACTCACTATCCAAGGACTCACTGTCCAAATGGTGAAGGCTACAACCTTCTGAATATTTGATACATACTGTATCAACAGGATGAACTGTTGTATGTGACACTGCTTGTCTGATCAGTTCCTTTTATGCGCCGATGCTTTAACCTATTTTAAAGAAAGATAACAATCTAATCTATATTCTAAATGCTTCAACATAAACATCTATATTATCAACACATGATAAATATAGCTTTGCTGTATCAACACTATGCTCTGCTTGTCAATCTCTGGCTTTTGCAACTTTTCTTATCATAAATGACCTTGTATAAATACATATTCCAATTATGAGATCATGGGACCTGTTGGAAAACTCTTCATAACATCCTTTTCGGCTCTACTAAGCACGCAAGTATAATTACAACTGTGCAAGTCAATGTTGAGCAGACGCGTCGCTTCACTAAGTCGGCTTCACCAATTTGACCATAACATTGTCATCTTCTTGAAACACATTTAGCACATTTAGATTAATATCAACAACTCATAACTTATCATGAATATACACACACATATGAAGGAGATACACGCAATTCAATTAACACTTTACATACGTCGGCCTTAAACCGTTAATCCTCTAGAATTGTAACTGTCAATAACAGAATTTCATATCTTTACTAAAACATCATATCTGAGTCTGCGTGTATGAACATAGCATAGTAAACATGTCAACAACATGTATCTATCCATGTTGGTCTTCATGTCATCATATGGATAAGTACATACAGAAGTACTGTTGTGTATTATATGTTGTCGTCAATGACAAACATACAATCAATCAACTGTTAAGAATCAAATCTCCAACAGGCCCGACCACACCACCCACCTCCACCCACTCTCAATGCTAGGTCAAAATTGTGAGCTTCTAGGTTAAAATCATTGTTCGACAATATTATTAAACCGCCTTCCCACTCTTAAACCGCTGTTGAACACCAATATATAGATATATGTATGTATGTATGTATGTATGTATATGTATATGTATGTATACACACACACACACACACACACCCACACATATAACTTGCTCTTCCTTCATGAAGATATCCCACCATTAAACCTACAATTTAAAGCTTGAAGAAAAGAAAAAAAAGAAATGAATAAGGGTTAGGGTTTAAGTGAAGGAGAGAAGAAAGAAAATGGAAGAAGTTTTCCCTTTGGGTACTCAAAGTTCAAATCTTGACCCTAAACCTAATTTTGAATTAGGGTTAGGGTTGGGCTTTGGAGCATGCAAATAAAATGATAGTATTATGTTAGTTTGAAATTTATTAATAATGGTCTTTTGTGGGATCTTAATTTCACCCACGTCCTTATTATAGAGGTAATTTTATGGGGAACATTATTTAATTGTATATAATGGGTTACATAATAAAGTAATAACAAAGGGGGGTTATAAGGAAAAATGTTTAATTGAGTTATTTACGAAATTATTTATCAATCATTTTAAAATGTAATATATTGTTATAATGTTATAAGTAATGGTATATTAAGTTTTAAATTAAATGTAAACCTAGTTGACCAGGTTAAAGCATTAGAGTTATTACTAGCTAATTAAGAGGGATTATCAAAGGGCATATTAATTAGTGTTATATTATTAAAGTTGGGTATTATAATGTAATAATTAAAAGAGCTATATATTTAAGATGTTGAAATTAATTAATTAATTGATGGAGACATTTAGTAATAAATATTAGTTTAATTAAATTGGGGTAACAACAATGTTATGATTTTATTATCTTTAAATGACGTAAAAAATACGTTGATCCTGGATTAGCTTAGGGTAGACATAACTTATTTAAATATAGTAATTTAATAGTTTTCCAATCAAACTCTATTAAATGGGATTTTAATGTTAATTTAATTGATGAAAACAAATATTGATCACTCCAATTAATGTGACGTTTATCACTAGGACAAGGGGGACTTAATTAACGTAATAGTAAACAGTTCAACAATATACCAGATTAATGAAATTTGACCCAGAGAAATGAACCTGATAAGATAATTAAACCAAATTAAACTTGGATTCTTAGTTAATCTTATTCAAGTGATCATGTCGAGGGATGTTGATAATCGTCATGATTCCCCTCGACCTAAATCAATATTATTTGATGACATGTCAAAGTACGTTAATATAATCTGTGTTGCAACCAAGGAAAGAACTTAGTAAACACTTGAACCTGTGCAACTACAATTTTGGTTAACTTATCATGCTCAAAATAAAAAAAAATAGTATATTTTTGTCTTAATTTTTGGGCATGACAAGTATCAACAAAGGGGCCAAGCCAGTTGGGATTGAATTTTCCTTTTTTTCTCCTGGTAGAGCATTAACATTACATTGATTTTCATAATGAACCAAATCACCTACCAAAAAGGACCGTTCAATAAATTTATCATTGTACCTTCATTGTAAGTATTTATAATAAGCTTGTACATGCTCAAGAGAATTAATACTCTATTCATGAAGCATCTCAAGTTATTGAAGGATGTTTCTCCCTATAAGAATCATTGTCAATGAGATCCTTGGGAGAAATCCTAAGTGAAGGAATTTCTAACTCGAAAGGTATGATCACATCAACACCATAAACTAAGTTGTATGGAGTGGTACCAATGGTTGTACAAATACTTTTTATGTAGGCCCATAAGGAATAATTTAATTGAGTGTGCCAATCCTTACCATGTTTATTAATAGTCTTAGAGAGGATTTCCACAACTACCTTATTAGAAGCTTCATCTTGGCCATTAGATTGAGGGTAATAAGGACTAGAGAGACATTGTTTAATTATATATTTTTCAAGAAATTTCATCACATCCTTATCCTTGAAGGAGGTTCCATTATTTGAAATTATGGTCGAAGGTATACCAAATTGAGAGATAATGTTATCTTCTATAAAGTTACAAATAACATCATCAAGCATAACTTTAAGAAACCCCCTCCCGAAAAAGATAGAAAATTTTGGTAAATCTTTCATTTTCTTGAAGAAAATAATTAATTTCTATTGGTGAATCTTTCATTTTTTTATAAAAGAAAAATATTCTTATTGGCAATTATTTTTTAATCATAATTTTTTGTAATATTGGCAAATCTCAAACAATAACAAGAAATTCATTATTCACCATGGCGAATACTTTCATTTAAAAAAAATAATTCTTATAGAAAATTATTGGGCTAAATGTGGAAATATTTGATGGGTTCAAGAGATAGAATGTATAATATTTAGTTGTGACTATTTATTTAAAATATAATGTAATAACCCTCATTGTATTGTGTGAGATAAACGTATTGATATTTTTTTAATTCTAATGGAACCTGAAATTTCTTCAAGGCTATTGATTTCTATTGAGATCAACAATCCAAATGAAATTTTAAACCCCATAATAATTACAAACCAAATTGGAACATTTTTACCTCATAGAATAGAATGAGGATCACAACTTATATTTTAAATTAATAATGATAAGTAAATATTAATGATACAATCCTACAATAACTGAGTATTATGATATATTGTTGGTGAATTAATTTAGATTTATATTATAACTTATAAAATTGAGGTGAATCAAATCTAAGCATGTATCAAATATTATGGTGAATCTTTGAGTTCAATGTTTTAATAAAATAAATTATTTGGCGATTTAAATATTTATAAAATAAAATTTTGTTAAAAATGTGGCAATTTAGGTTACCATAAATCTTGAAATATTAGTCAAATTTGGATTCTCAAATTTAAAAAATTAGCCAATTGGCGAATATTAGCCACTAAAAATATCACTGAACATCACTAGTAGTAGAACAAAGAGGAACAATTCAACCCACTTAGTCAAGTAATCAGGGGTAGTAATAATGAAAACATGTCATTGTGAAGAAGGAGATATATTTCCAATAAGATCCAAACCCCATAAGTTAAAAGGTGATGATTCTACCTGAGAAGAGACTTCATGGGTGGGAAATCTCTTTACAAATGCAAAGGAATCTTCTTCCATAGCTTTCGAATAGCGAAGTAACTTATTAAATAAAGATTTTCTAGAGAAATTCCCCCCACAAGAACTTTAATGTGCTTCTTCAAGGGAAATAAGGAGTTATGTTTGATTAAGGCACTAAAGGAGAAGACCATTGTAATGACATCTATAGAGGACATGAGAAAGAATGATTTATTGTGAAGAAAGCTTTTCTTGTTAGAAATAATAGTCCACCAACACAACTAAGAGGAGGGGGTGAATCAATTGTGAGCCAAATAAAATTAAAATTTATACTTTGTAAATCATATAATTAATTCAAATTTGAACATATCAAATGTAACACCATAAGAAAAGAAATCTTTGTCGAGGAAATCCTATTAAGGGAAAAATCCCGATGGGAATTAGCACCCACAAATAATGCACTGAAAGTATAGTATCCTTGTTAGGAGCTGGCTATTACATACAATACATAGTCCCTACTAAAGGATACACCTTGTTAGGAGTCAAGAGAAACAACATGCTCACTTCCCAGAAACACTGCCCAAATGTGAAGGTTTAATCCACTTTCTGGACTCACTATCTAAAATAAAAATATAGGACTAACAATAACCAATGAACTGACTGATAGCAACTTTCTTCTCTTAAACAATTCCAAATAAGTTCATCATTGTCACTACCTCTTCTCTACATCCATCAAACTTCACAAATATAATCTCACAACTTCCACATTACATGTCCATGCCTTCTCACCAAGAAACAACTCTTCTTTACACAAGTTTACAATAAACAATTAGGTCAACCTGTTAAGACTTCCCCAATATGAAAATAATTAAATAGACCCTTGCTACAATACACATGGTACCTTAAACAAGTAAACATCAATTACAATTCATCAATTATACTCTAAGATCTGAAATCCATGCTCGACATCCTTTAAATATGATACACAACTATATTTGGCCATAAAAAGATCTTTGCAAGGTCACACGCTTCAACTGGCGGCACCAAGAACACATCAAACCAAAAATCACAAGTAATATTGTTTAACGTGTCTTTTACCACAATTTAAGCTCAGAAATCACAATTCGTGCTCGCATCCAAATTATCTCCAAAACCCAAAGACCAACTCTATCATAGTTCCATGTCATTGTTTCATACCCAGTCTTCAAAAAAACAACTATCACTAATTCCAACTATAATATCAAGCCAAGCAAACTTAGATATAAGATCACTGCTCATCCCTGTATACATCCCCATTCTTGCATGCTCTAAAATGATTGTATAGTATCCGTACACTTCCACTAGTCATCCCTATACCAGTGATAACCAATCTGTCTGAGACTTCAACTAAAACATATGTTGACATCAATGACAAAACATGAATGTCAACACCTGTCAATGAACCAATTCCAACATTTCTATTCAAGCTCTAGTGTTTCTTGTAGTGGATTCAGGAATAGTACCATATCATAAATAGTAAATGATATGAGAATAACATTCATCAAAATCAATGTGGAAACAACAATTCACACTATCAAATATTGGGTTTAGGAGGCTGCATATGGTATACTAATAATCCACAAAAGGATCTATGATCATTATGAGAGATACAAAACTAGAAATAGTATTTGCATGTCTATTATCTTTCTATGGTAGATAATTGATAGTATAATATAGGAATTTTTTCAACAAGGATAAAACTAAATCATGATATTGAGATAATTTAGAGTGCTTGGTTTGATAAAATATTTAAATTATTTCATGATTAATAGTGAATCATAATAGATGCATAATTTTTGCATATTAATAGAGAAAACTAAATTTAATCGAACAATAAGGGCTTCATATTTTGTTATATTATTAGTACAAAGGAAATTAAGAGAGTAAGAAAGAAGAATATTATTCTTTGATGGAGGTACTAATACAACACTTGTACTTGAACTAGTTCAACATATAGATCCATCAAAGGTGGTGCAGGAGCACCTAGACATCAGGACATTTTAGGAGATCCTGAGGGATATTTTAAATGTAAGATGTTAATCCATATGTTTTGATATGATATTCCATGTAATAGAATCAAATTTAATGCCTAAGGGAACACAAAAATGTAAAGGTGTCATTTAGTTGTCATTTAGGGCCTCGTTGGTCAAAAGTTCAAAATGATGTAACAGAAAAAGGAAAAGGATAAAAAAGATTTATTTAGTCATTTGAGGAGTCATATCATGTCTTTGAATGGTTTTTATAAAGTCATGAAGTCATTTGTGCAAAAGTTTAAAATTTTTCAAGCAAAGTTGCAAAAGAGGTTAAAAGTTTGTTATGAGTGGTTGAAGGCATAAGAAAATATATTAAGCCTTTCTTGTACGACCCAAACACAGATGGAAAAGTTATTGGAAGTAATAAAGTCATTTTGGCAAGATTTTTCAATCATTAATTAGTGTTTTGATTGGTTTTTTAAAGTACATTATTGTTCTCGGTCCTTTTTTGGACCTATACGGTCTAGGGACAATGTATTTTTGGCATGTAAAGTAAGTAGGTGGAATAACCTTTCATTTCCTTTTGGTATGGGTCAATTTCATTAAGTATTTTGAAACTTATGAATGATTTAGTAAAAATAGTTTGAAACCCTCATGGAATAGGTTGTTTGGAAGGGTCTGAGTTTTCTCACAAATGCACCATTAGAAAAATCTAAAAGTTACATGTTCTTAAAGGGGATTCATGTATCTTTAAAATGAATATTTTGGGGGATTTAATGGATAAGTCTAGAGTAATAAATTTGATGCCCTAGATGGATTTGTGTGTTCTTTATTTTATGACTGTTAAAATTTGGCTTGGTACAAAGGCTATAAATTTTTATTGAACCATTGGATCTTGTTATATTTTGGATATGTTTTAATAAACCTAATTATGTACGTCTCCACTAGAGAGATTTTCCAAATATTTTATGGAATGAAATTTGTGCATAATAGAGTAAAGGTTTATCCAAACTATCAAAACCAGGACAGTCATAAAGAATAGAACCCTTATTTTTTTGGTTGATTCTTGACACTTGAACAATGGTTGTTGGATGAAATATGAAATTTGATTATTGATAACAGGGTAATGGAGAATAACTAATGATTGGTTGACCATATGACCATGCTAAAAGTTGTGAATTAGATTATTGACTTTGGATTTGTGATGTCTCAAAGGGGACAATGTTGTTAATTTACTATTTGGATGGTTTTTGTGATTGGATCCTAGTTGGATATAAGTTACTCATGTTGATTTACTTGTTGATGCCTCTAAAATGTTGAGTTTTATTGATGATTACATGAGGATATTGGATACTATGTTTAGTTTAATGAAGGAATTGGATTTGGATAGCATAATCCTAGAGAGTTTTTGGTTTTGTATGATTCTCTACATCAAAAGGATAATTCTCAAGTTTTATCCACATCTAAAGGAAGGATAAATTCATCAGGAGAAGAAGTTGAATTACGAATAGTGTCAGGTGAAGGATCTTTAGCCAACTGGATAATTCTTATGCTATATTGATAACAGGGTAATGGAGAATAACTAATGATTGGTTGACCATATGACCATGCTAATAGTTGTGAATTAGATTATTGACTTTCGATATGTGATGTCTCAAAGGGGACAATGTTGTTAATTTACTGATTGGATGGTTTTTGTGATTGGATCCTAGTTGGATATAAGTTACTCATGTTGATTTACTTGTTGATGCCTCTAAAATTTTGAGTTTTATTTATGATTACATGAGGAGATTGGATACTATGTTCAGTGTAATGAAGGAATTGGATTTGGATAGCATAATCCTAGAGAGTTGTTGGTTTTGTATAATTCTCTACATCAGAAGGATAATTCTCAAGTTTTATCCACATCTAAAGGAAGGAGAAATTCATCAGGAGAAGAAGTTGAATTACGAATAGTGTCAAGTGAAGGATCTTTAGCCAACTGGTCGATCAAAGCTTGTCCTTTAATTTCATCGTTAGAAAAAAATTTAAGGTCAAATTTAGTTAACATCAAAATCCATTTTTCTAAACATCTAGAAAGGCTCATTTTAGAAAACAAATGTTTCAATGGATCAAATTTTATGCGGACATGATTTTGAACTTTAATAAGGTAATGTCTTAATTTTTGTGTCACAAAAATCAAAGCAAGACATTGTTTTTTAAGTGGAGTATATCATGCCTCATAATCAACTAAAGTACAACTTATATAATAAACTAGTTTCTCTTTTCCATCTTTATCATGTTGAGCCAAGATAGGTGAAAGGGAAGGAGAAGAAGTGGAAGTGTAAAGGAGAAATGTTTGATTGGGTATAGGTGGTTGTAAAATAGAAGGATTGGTGACTTATTGTTTCAACTCTTCAAAATCTTGCTGACAGTCATCGTTCCATTAAAAAGTGTTATCCTTCTTCAATAATAAAGTGAAAGAAATTTTTTGATCCTTAAGGTCTGACAAAAACCTACAAATAGCTTGAATTATTACTTGTAAATTCCTAAGTTATGAGATATTTGGCGGTGGTGACATATTAACAATAACATTAATCTTGGTTGTATCCACTTCAATACCTATGTTGAGATAATGAACCCCAAGTGTCTCCCACTATCTACTCCATAAGCATATTTTTCAGGGATTCAAACATGCATATTTTAATTACAAATTTTATCAAAGATTTTTTGGAGAAAATTAACATGGTCCTTTCGAGACATAGAATTATCCAAAATATTATCGACAATGTCTTCTAGGATCTTATGTGTATAATCATGAAAGATAAGTGTCATAGCACATTGATAAGTAGTGCCAACATTCTTTAATCTGAAAAACATAATGACCCAACAAAATGTTCCCCAAGTTGTAATGAAGGCATTTTTGTATTTATCTTGAGGAGGAATAAATATTTGATTATATCTAGAAAAATCATCCACGAAGGAAAATAAATCATGTCTAGTTGTACATTCAATGATCATATATATATTTGGAAGAGAACAATCATCTTTCAAGGAAGCCTTATTGATATATCAAAAATTAGTACATATTTGGATCTTATTCTCACCATTAGACACAACTATGATGGTTTAAATCCAAGGAGAATATGTCATGCCCAAAATGACATCTCAAAACACAACAAATTTTTTTTAAAGCATAGAAATATGGAGATGAATGCACAAGGGAGATTTACCAGAGTTTTTCTAAGAAGGCTACTGAGTTAACTTGGTTAAAGAATAGTTGAAGTCTAGAGGTTAAGTTCAACTGTCAATATTAGGGTTAAGGAGAATCATGACTAAAGTTAACATCCCTTAACCCATTCGATGAAGCAGGTTTAATTGATTTTCTAGTCTAATATGATTGAACACCTAATCCGATCTTACTCAAATCAAATATGTGAAGGGAATAAAATTAATGATATAATAGCATTGTTATCCATCTCAAACTTTTAAGTGTTGGAAATGAGTTGAGTAATTGAGAGGGGAGGGGCAAAAAAAAATCCAAGTCCCTTAGATGTCTTAAACAAACTTATCACTGTTGCTCGGTTAACACAAATATTTTGTTGTCACTCGGTTAACATAGAAAATATTAAGATATTAACTATGATTATCCTTTAGTGATTAATCTATAGAAACATAAAGCATAAAGAAAATAACATGTACACAGATAACACCAAGATTTAATGTTGAAACCCAATTTGGGAAAACCACCAATTACAACTAGTTACTATTTTTCATTCTTCTGAAGTGAGCCCTGTTAGGAGCCAACCTTGTTAAAGGTTACAAAACATGCTATTAGGTGTAGCCCTGTTAGAGGATTTCATCACCCTATAAGGAGTGGCCTTGTTAGAGGTCTTCAAACACTTCAATGTAGAAATGTCACCTTGTGAGAGGATTCACAAAAGACTGTTAAGTCTACTCTGTAAAGAGATTTTGATCACTGCTACAATTTTTAGAGAGTAATAATGGTTTGACCTATTTGTCAAAGAAACTATCTTTGCTTATTTAAATCCATGTTTATGGCTTTAAATTGGATCCTTACTGATCAAATATTCTATTGCAAAACTGTATGTTCTATCCTTAATTAGAATCCCATCTGATTTCACCTCCAAACTTCATATCATAAACTCACACACTTCTTTCTTTCTTTCTTACACACATTCAATCCAAACTTGACCTTATATATAAATGATAAGCCTTGTCAAGTTGGCTTGAATAAACTTCCAAATAAATAATAAAAATTAAGTCTATTGGTTGCATATAACCAATTAACCATAAAATGTAAACTTATGTTAGTCGGCTGACACTAAAACCATAACTCGGTTAATACTGGAATCCTTCAATGCCTGACTGTTACTGTAATGTTCGAGTGAGATCGGTTAGAAATGAAAATAACTTTGGTATTTGTAATGCCCAAAATAAACTAGGAAAAAACACAACTAATTTTTTTTTTTTATACAACTACGACAACGAAATTTTACCAACAAGTTTCACTCAAGCCAAACGATGCAAAGCCCTGAGACATAAAATCACTCAGGCGAAAACACCTTTAAAATGTTACATCGCTAGAGGATACTTATAAAAAGGAAGTATATGAAAGGTCATACCAATCGTCTTTTAATTTCCATTCTCTACACATTCATAGAGAACTTAAATTAAATCCGGAATCCAAATAACCTAATATTAATAAAAACAATAATACTATAGTGATAAACTTACTAAAGGGCATCTTACCGAATTATTTATATCTTAATTAAATATTTAACAAAATACAACTTTCATAAAAATAAAACACAACACTAATCCGTGATCACATTTGTATTTATAATAATCTTAGTAATACTAGAGTAAAAATTAAAACTTAATTATTTAATATATAATGATATTAATCTCAACAATTAATAAATACATACGAAAACTAGGTCACTTTGAAATTTAATAAAATTTCTCTGATAAAAATAATCCTAAGGTTTGTCCATATCAATAGAATTAGGGTGAATTACATCATTAAGTTTATGGTTCATTATAATATAATATTAATGATTTTATTAAAATAAATCCTGTAAATTAATCCCGTACTAAAATGTAGGTTCAACAAGGATTAAGGTTGCTACGAAATTTAAATCTCAATTTAATAAAATATAATTTATTAAATCATTTATATATATAATCTTTTAAGAAGTTAAAAGCCTTATTACCCATCCATATTTATAATTTCTTTATGTTACTAAACCCACAAAA
>MU224484.1:2019531-2036853 GCA_018584345.1 Thuja plicata
AAATCAATTACAACATGACCAAATTGGTGGACAGCTAAGGAAAGGTTTCCAATTTTCGTGCATAACAAAAATGACATAATTAGGGGGACCTAAAGGTGGCCTAGGAAGGTGAAAATGTAGGAATTGAGCCCCCCAACCAAGTCCTAGCCTTGGGGTACTCAAATTTGCATCAAACCATATCCTAGGACTTCCCAAAGCCTCTAAAAATAACCAAAAATTTATGCATCCGTAAATGAAGTTTGTTTATCAAAGTTTCCTTGGTCTCATACACTACCTACTAGTTTGGGAAATGTTCAAGATAGACAAGGAGGAGGTGGGGTCCAAAATCCACATCACATGCCAATACAAACTAAAGTGTCAAATGACACATCACCAAACAGAATACACATCACAACCTATGTGGCATGCTTGTGTGCAAAAAATTTAAACATTTACACAAAAATAAAAATCACTTACAATATACAAATTAAACCATTATCAATCATACAAAATCAGTCATCACATTCACGAAAGAAAATACAATACAATGAGGTCACACTCTCTTACTAGAGTCGACCTTGGCTTTATGGATTGCACTTGGTCCTATCTTGTTTCCCCAAATTAAACCATGACCATATCCCTACATGCTCAAACTCGATGTCAGTACATTATGAAAACAAACTTATATTAATAAACATTTCAACATAAGATGATAGCATCTTCTAAACAATATACATGTGTATACGTCTACATCATATAACATTACATATTGCATAAGAAAGTGTTAACATCATATTCTAGAACCATAATTTCATTAATGAACATAATATCAAAAGATAACAAAACAAAGCTGTATGCATATATCATGAAAAATCAAGGTATCAAAATAAGCATGTGTATAGATATAAAGAGTACGGTAACTGTGATCATCAAAAAAACCTGAAACATGCTACTCATAAGGTCCAAAAGATGGCATGCATAAACCATAATGTCAATACTCAAAATATCATCCTGATGAGTCAAGTGTCAAAATGAAAGTCAAACTAGGACAGGTCAGGGCAGGACCTCACAGTATTCTTCAATGCCTGAGAGAGCTTGGCATACATTGACTGTGCTTGAATAGGATTAGACATTTGTGTAAACATCAATGACAATACACAATTGAATAATTGTCATAAAAAATCTCCCTCTTTGGCATTGATGGAAACACAACATGTCATAATAAAAATAATTATAGAGCAAAAATAAAAAGGATAAAATTTTATTCATGTCCGTAGGTTCATTCTCATCCTCATCCAGAAAACACCCTTTGTCTTCACAATCACCGAAATATAGATTCCTTTCTCTTACATTAATCTTTGTCTCTAATAAAATTTCTCCCTGTGTCATCAATAATCTTTCCCTTAATAATTTGTTTTGGAATGACATCAACAATCTCTCCCTCTTTGGAAACCAATGCCAAAGACACCATCCAATATATATCCAGTGAAGTTATAATGTACCTATTTGTATTGATTCATATGCAATAAGCTCTGACAATCTACATCAACATGTTAAATCTATTTTTTAACTGGGCTGATGCATCACTAATCTATCCATTAGTGAGCCTCAGTTAGGGGAATCACCCCTAGATTTCCTATACGATACAAGAATGCATCCTTAGGTAATGGTTTTGTGAATATGTCTACAATTTGTTCTTTATTATTCACATATTCCAACCTTACTTCCTTGTCCTAAACCATTTATCTCAAGAAATGATACTTTATTGCTATATGCTTAGTCCTAGTATGCATCACAGGGTTCTTTACAATGTTAACAGCACTAGTGTTGTCACAGTAGATAATAATTGGCTCTTTGATTTCCTCCTTCAGACCTGACAACAACTGATTGAACCATATGATATTTGAAAAATTTACTATTGTAGCAACATACTCTACCTCTGCTATAGATTGAGAAATGCAATTTTGTTTCTTACTGGTCTAAGAGGTTAATCTCATACCAAGGAATAATGCTCCACCACTTTTTCTCTTTCTGTCATCAACACTTCCTTCCCAATCAACATCAGTAAAAGTCTTAAAATCAAAGTTAACTCATTTCTTATACCATAATCCATACTCTTTAGTGCCCATAAGGTATCTAAGAATCCTTTTGATAGCCATCAAGTGATTCTCTCTAGGATTAGCTGAAAACCTTGCAATAATACCAATTTCTTATCCAATGTAAGGTCTAGTATAAACAACATATTGAAGTTTACCAATCATGGATCTGTAGATAGTCTGATTTACCTCCTTTGAATCATCATCCTTAGAAAACTTATGTCTAGTAGGCATAGGTGTCCCAACTGATCTGGAGTCTTCCATTCCAAATTTCTTTAGTATATCTTTGATGTATTTAGATTGGGTAATGTAGATACCATCCTTCATCTGATAAACTTGTAAACCAACAAAGAATTTGATTTCACCAAACATAGACATCTCAAATTCCTTAGTCATAGCTTTGGATAATTCTTTGCATAAATCATCATATCCAGTAAACAATATATCATCAACAAATATCTCTGCTAATAGTATCTTGTTCTGAGGTCCTTCTTTGATGTACAAGTTGTGGATGACAATTGTTCAATTGTGTATTGACATTGATGTTTACACAAGTATAGTGATGTTTACACAAATGTCTAATCCTATCTGAGCATAGTCAATGTATGCCAAGCTCTCTTATGCATTGAAGATGACAAAAGTGTTTTTTAGTTCTAACCGAGTTCTCTTGGGCATTATATTGTTGGTCGGGCATTGAAGGATTTCAGTGTTGACTGAGCAAAGTAGTTAGTTTCAGCTAACTAATAGTGGATTATATTTTATGGATAATTAGTTATATGCAGCTAACAGACATAAGTTTTATTATTTATTTAGAAGGATATCAAGGCCAACTTGACAAGGCTTAACATATATATGTAAGGTCAAGTTTGGATTGAAGAATGTGAGGTGGTATGTAATTGCATGTGAAGTGTGATATGAAGAGTGAAGAGAAAATCAGGTGAGATTCTAATTGAGGAAAGAATACAAAGGACTACAATAGAATATCCAATCAGTGAGGATCAAGTAGTTAATCCACAACAGAGATCTGAATCAGAAAAGATAGTTGTATATCAAAACGGGTCAATCCATTGTTACTCTCTAACAATTTTAGTAGTGATCAAAATCTCTTAACAGAGTAGACTTAATAGTCTTTTGTAAATCCTCTAGCAAGGTGACATTTCTACTTTGAAGTGTTTGATGACCTCTCACAAGGCTACTCCTTACATGGTGATTAAATCCTCTAACCGAGTCACACCTAACAGTGTGTTATTGTAACCTTTAACAGGGTTGGATCCTAATAGGGCTCACTTTAGAAGAGTGAAAAACAATGACTAGTTGCTATTGATGGCTTTTCCTATATTGGGTTTCCACGTTAAGTCTTGGTGTTATATTTGTACATTTCATTTGCTTTATGGTTTATGTTTCTACAATTAATTAATAAAGATAATAAAAATTAATAGCTTAAGATTTTCTATGTTAACCGAGTGACAGTGAAATATCTATGTTAACCGAGAAACAATGACTAATTTGTTTAAGATGTCTAAGGGACTTGGATTTGTTTTTGTGGTAACTGATTCACCCTTCCCATCTTAGTTAATCAGCTCATTTACAACAATTAGTATCAGAGATGCAAGTGCTTACAGGGAAGGTTTAAAGGCCTAAGCTAAAGATCAGAGATGTCTTACATAAGGGAGATCCCTAAGCTCAACAAGGACAACTTTGCTGCATGGAAAGATCTGATGAGGCTACATCTATCTACTATTGGAGATACTGGTTTGCAATTCCTGGATCACAAGTATGTGGAACCACTGAGACCTATATCTGTGGATCAAATGGTGGAAATTAAGTATCATAACATAATGATGATTGATATAGCCTTTGCACTCAGCTATTCTGAATTTGATGAAGTCAAGGACTTCCCTACTACCTTTGATATGTGGAAAAAACTACATGATATCTATGGAGGAGATGAAAATGTAAACAGAGGAAAAGTAGAAAGTCTCAGAGGTCACTTTGATCAGATGAAAATGAAGGAAGGAGAAGACATTACAAAATACAGTGAAAGAGTCAAGAAAAGTGTCAGTTCCATCAGAGCTTCCAGTGGAACAATTGAAGACAAAATAGTGCTTAGTAAGGTATTGGGAATTTACATCCTATATATGCAATTAGAGCTTAGATATTCAAGAGATGAGATGCAGTAATGACATAAATCTAGATGGATTGATTGGAAGATTATCAACTTTTGAGTTGGATAACTTTGACAATTATTCTCCTAATCCTTGCAATCTTGAGTCAGCATTCAAAGCTAAATTAAACCTTGGCAAGATGAAAGGAAAATAGATTCACAGTGATAGTGATGATGATTTCTATGATGAGGATTTGGAAATCATTGAAGCATTACTTGAAAGGAGAGTTGCAAAAGGAAAATGACAATACAAAGGAAGAATACCATTGATTTGCTTTTCATGTGATTAGGTTGGTCACATTGCTGCTAAATGTTCAAACAAGGAAGAAAAAGGTGAGAAAAAGTTCAACAAGTATAAAGGAAAGAAAGATTACAAAAGCTAAAAGGACAAAGGTAAGAAATCTTGTTATATTGCTAAAGATTCTAAAAGTGATGAAGATGAAGATGAAATGGTTTACATTTCTACTAAGGATGAGTCAGATAGTGAAGACAATGAAAAGACAACTCTATATTCTCATATTAGAAAGAATGACACCTGGATAATTGATAGTGGTTGTTCTCACCACATGACTAGTGATAAAACCAAATTTGAACATCTTGAACACTATGATGGTGGGAGTGTTATTTTTGTGAATGATGAACCCTGCTATGTAAAAGGTAAAGGTTGTATTTCTCTTACCGAAGGAATCAAATGTGATAATTCTTATTGGGTTGAAGGACTAAGACCTAATCTACTAAGTGTGGCACAACTAAATAACATTGGTTTCAAGGTAGAATTAATGTTTGGTAAGGCCAAGCTCCTAGATGGTAGAGGAAACCTATTTGGAAATGGGAGACAAATAAAAGGTAATCTATTTTATCTTGATATTAATGAAACTTCATGTTTTACTGCACTAGAAGAAAGTTGGTTATGGCATAAAAGGTTGTGTAATGTGAACTTTCACAACCTGATCAACATAAGTAAGAAAAAAAGAGTAAGTGGTATTCCTATTCTGAAGATACTTGAACTAGCAATATGCAAACAATGTCAAATTGGGAAGATGGGAAAAACTAGCTTCAAGAGAAAGAACTACAATACAGAAGAAGTCTTGGAATTGGTGCATAATGAATTATGTGGACCAACTGGAACAAAAAGTTACACAGGTGAGGAATACTTCATTCTATTTATTGATGATCATTCCACAATGATGACTTTTATGTTTCTCAAAGAAAAATTAGAAGCCTTTCAGAAGTTTAAATGGTACCTAGCTAGAGTTGAAAAACAAACATGAAAGAAACTTAAGTGCTTAAGATGTGATAGAGGAGGAGAGTTTATTTCTAATGAATTCAATTAGTTATTTAATGAAAGAGGAATCAAAAGATAGGTATCTACCCCAGGTAGACCATGACAGAATGGTATAGAAAAAAGAAGGAACAAATCCATAGTGGATTGTGCAAGAAGCTTGATGATTGAGAAGGATGTTGCTACCAAATACTAGAAGGAAGACATTAGCACTGCAATTCACACCTTGAACTGAGTCCAACTAAATAAAGGTAATGAGAAGACACCTTTTGAATTATGGTATGGCTATAAACCTAATGTTTGTTATTTCAAAGTATTTGGAAGTAGATGCTACACCTTGAAGGAAACAAGAAATGGAAAATTTGATGTAAACGGTGATGAAGGTATATTCATAGGTCAATCCAGCAAAAGAAAAGCATACAAATGTTTAAATCTTACTACTCATAAAGTCATAGAAAGTGTGCATGTAAATGTCAATGAGTTTTTAGAGAGAAATGAAGAACAAAGTAGTAAAGAGCCTTAAGATTACCAAAACTTTGTGTATTATGAACCTGATACTATACCTAAGACACCGACAATTGTGCTTGGACAACAAACATGTCTACCATTTAATTCATCAGCACAAACCTTGTTGCCACCAGTACAACTAGTGATGTTAACTTAATAAACCAAGTCACAAACAAATGGAACCGAGTCTTAGAGTGAAGAAACTGAGTCATAGATAGAGGCACCCAAATCATATATAGATGTACCTGAGTCACAGACAGATACACTCAAAACTTAGATAGTGGAATCTGAGTATAAGAAAGAAGAACAGGAAAGAATATTTGAACATGGTGAACATAGTGGAGCAAGGCCAGAATAAAAAAGGAAGGATATTGTACTTGCAAAATATGTTAGAAGAAATCATGCATCTGAACAAATAATTGGAGATCAGACAGAAGGTGTAATGACAAGGAGAAAAATAAAAGGTACATGTTTACTTATTGAAATTGAACCTAGTACTATTAAAGATTCATTGAATGATGAAAACTTGATTGAAGCAATGAATGAAGAAATTGAGCAGATAGAAAAGAACAAAACCTAGACTCTTGTACCTAGACCAAAAGGCAAGAATGTTATTGGTACTAAGTGGGTTTTTAGAAATAAGATGAATGAGAAAGGTGAAGTTTCTAGAAACAAATCCGGACTAGTATGTAAAGGATATACTCAAGAAGAGGGTATTGATTATGGAGAAACTTTTCCTTCTGTTGCAAGACTTGAAGGAGTCAAAACTCTTCTGGCATATGTTGTACATAAAGGATTCAAGGTATATCAAATGGATGTAAAATCTGCATTCTTGAATAAAATTCTTGAAGAGGAAGTCTACATTGAGAAACTTGAAGGTTTTGTAGAACCTAACAAAAGGAATATGGTTTGCAAACTGCACAAAGCATTATATGGGCTGAAGTAAGCTCTGAGAGCCTGGTATGAAAGACTGCATGGTTACTTGATAATTATTGGATTTTAGAGAACTAATGACAATAGTAGATTGTACATCAAAGAAGGACCTCAAAACAAGAAACTATTAGCAGAAATATTTGTTGATGACATATTATTTATTGGATATGCTGACTTATGAAGAGCATTCTTAGAAGCTATGAGTGAGGAATTTAAGATGTCTATGTTTGGTAAAATTAAATTCTTTGTTGGCTTACAAGTTTATCAGATGAAGGATTGTATCTACATTACTCAGTCTAATTACATAAAAGGGATACTGAAGAAATTTGGGATGGAAGAATCTAGACCATTTGGAACACCTATGCCTATTGGACATAAGCTATCTAAAGATGATGATTCAAAGGAGGTAAATCAGACTACATATAGATCCATGATTGGAAAAATTCAATATGTTGTTCACGCTAGACCTAATATTGCATTAGCAGTCAGTATTTTTACAAGGTTTTCAGCTAATCCTAAAAAGAAAAAATTGATGGATATCAAAAGGATTCTAAGATATCTTAAGGGTACTAAAGATTATGGATTATGGTATAAGAAAGGAGGAAATTTTGATTTGAATACTTTTACTGATGCTAATTAGGTAGGAAGTGTTGATGACAGAAAGAGCACAAGTGGTGGAGCACTATTTCTTGGAAAGAGGTTAGTCTCCTGGACAAAAAAGAAATAGAATTGCATTTCTCAATCTATAGCAGAAGTAGAATATGTTGCTGCAATAGTGAATTGTTCAAACATCATATGGTTCAAACAATTATTGTTAGGTATGAAGGTGGAAATCACAGAACCTATCATTATCTACGGTGACAAAACTAGTGCTATTAACATTTCAAATAATCATGTGATGCATACCAAGACTAAACATATTGTAATAAAATATCATTTCTTGAGGGAATTGGTTCAAAACAAAGAACTAAGATTGGTATATGTGAATACCAAAGAACTAATTGAAGACATATTCACAAAACCACTACCTAAGGATGAATTTTTGTACCTTAGAGGAAATCTAGGGGTAATTCCCCTAACTGAGGCTCACTAAAGCATAGTTTAGTGATGCATCAACCAAGCTACAAAATAGACTTAACATGTGTATGCAGATATTTAGAGCTTATTGCATATGAATCGGTACAAATAGCTACATTAGAATTTCATTGGATATATCATTTGGTGTCTTTGGAATTGGTTTTCAAAGAGGGAGAGATTACAGTAGGTCATAATAATCCATGATGGAGGGAGAGATTACAATATGTCATATTGTTCATTGAAAGAGGGAGAGATTACTGATGGAGAGATTGATGACAGAGGGAGAACTTTATTAGAGATAGAGATTAATGTAAGAGGGAGAAATTTGTATTTCAGTGATTGAGGGAGTTATAAAATGAGAATCATAATGAAGCTAAGGACATTAATAACATTTCATTCTTATGTCTGTTGCTCTATAATTCTTTGTATTATGACATGTGTTGCCATCAATGCCAAAGAGGGAGATTGTTGATGACAATTATTCAATTGTGTATTGTCATTGATGTTTACACAAGTATAGTGATGTTTACACAAATGTCTAATCCTATCCAAGCATAGTCAGTGTCTACTGAGCTCTCTCATGCATTGACTATGACCAAAGTGTTTATTAGTTCTAATCGAGTTCTCTTGGGCATTACAACATTGGTTAGGCGTTGAAGGATTTCAGTGTTGACCTAGCAAAATAGTTAGTGTCAGCTGACTAACAATGGATTATATTTTATGGATAATTAGTTATATGCAGCCGATATACATTATTTTTATTATTTATTTGGAAGGATATCAAGGCTGAATTGACAAGGCTTAACATATATATGTATGGTCAAGTTTGGATTGAAGAGTGTGTGGTGGTGTGTTATTGCATGTGAAGTGTGATATGAATAGTGAAGGCAAAATCAAATGGGATTATGATTGAGGAAAGAATACAAAGGACTACAATAGAATATTCGATCAGTGAGGATCAAGTACTTAATCCAGAATAGAGATCTGAATCAGCAAAAATAGTTTCTTATCAAAACAGGCCAATCCATTGTTACTCTTTAATAATTGTAGCAGTGATAAAAATCTCTTAACATAGTAGAATTAATAGTCTTTTGTAAATCCTCTAACAAGGTGACATTTCTACTTTGAAGTGTTTGAAGACCTCTCACAAGGCCACTCCTTACAAGGTGATTAAATCCTCTAACTGGGTCACACCTAACAGTGTGTTATTGTAACCTTTAATAGGGTTGGCTCCTAATAGGTCTCACTTCAAAAGAGTGAAAAATAGTGACTAGTTTCTATTGGTGGTTTTTCCAATATTGGGTTTCTACATTAAGTCTTGGTTTTATCTATGTACATTTCATTTTCTTTATGGTTTATGTTTCTACAATTAATTACTAAAGATAATCATAGTTAATATCTTAAGATTTGCTATGTTAACTGAGTGACAAGGAAATATCTATGTTAACCGAACAATAGTGATTGATTTGTTTAAGACATCTAAGGGACTTGGATTTTTTTTTTTGGTAACTGATTGACCTGTCCCCTCTTAGTTACTCAACTCATTTCCAACACAAGCTATTGTTTACATTAGTTCTCTAAAATCCAATACTTACTAGGTAACCATGTAATATTTCATGCCCGGCTTTAGGAGCTTTCTCTATTCCACACAAGGCTTTATGTAATTCCCAAACCATATTACTTTTTTTATGATCAAAAAATCCTTCAAGTTGCTCAATATAGACTTCCTCTTCTAGAATTCCATTCAAGAATCCAGATTTTACATCCATTTGATATATCGTGTATCCTTTATGTGTAGCATATTCCAGAAGAGTTCTGACTCCATCAAGTCTTGCACTAGGAGTAAAAGTTTCTCCATAATCAATACCCTCTTCTTGAGCATGTCATTTACACACTAATCTTGCTTTGTTTCTTGAAACTTCACCCTTTTCATTCATCTTGTATCTAAAAACCCACTTAGTACCAATAACATTTTTGTCTTTTGTTCTAGGTACAAGAGTCTAGGTTTTGTTCTTTTCTATCTTCTCAATCTCTTCATTCATGGCTTCTATCTAGCTTTCATCATTCAATGCATCATTAATAGATCTAGCTTCAATTTCACTAAAAAAACATGTACCTTTAATTTTTTCCTTGTCATTAAACCTTTTGTCTGATCTCTAATTATTTTCTTAGGTGCATGATGCCTTCTGACATATTTTTCAAGTACATGTTTCTTCCTCTTTTATTATGGACTTGATACACTTGGTTCACCATGTTCAAATATTTTGTTCTTCTCTTCCAACTAGTACTCGGGTTCCACTGTCTGAGACTCATGCACTTCTATCTGAGACTTGGGTACCTCTGTTTATGACTCGGTTCCCTCTATTTGTGACTTGGTTTCTTCAGTCCAAGACTTAGTTTCTTCAGTTAGCAGATCAGGTTGCACAGGTTGCAACAAGGTTTGTGCTGATGAATTCAATGGTTTACATGGTTGTTTTCCAATCACCATTGCATGTATCTTAGGTATAGTATTAGCTTCATAACACAAAAAATTTCAATATTCCTCGGGCTCTTTACTGCTCTGTTCTTCATTTCTCTCTTCAAAATCATCAATCTTTATAGGCACACTTTCTATGATTTTATGAGTAGCAAGATTCAAACATTTATACGCTTTGCTTTTGCAGAAGTAGCCTAGGAATATACCTTCATCACATTTACATCAAATTTTCCATTTCTTTCTTCCTTCAAGATGTAACATTTACTTCCAAATACTTTGAAATAATGAACATTAGGTTGATAAACATACCATAATTCAAAAGGTGTCTTCTCAGTACCTTTCTTCAGTTGAAATATGTTCAAGGTGTGAATTGCAGTGCTAATGGCATCCTTCCAGTACTTGGTTGCAACATTATTTTCAATCATCAAGGTTCTTGCACAATCCATAATAGATCCATTTATTCTTTTTTCTATCCCATTCTGTTGTGATGTACCTAGGGCAGATACTTGTCTCTTGATTCCTCTTTCATTGCAGAATTCATTGAACTCATTACAAATGAATTTACCTCCTCTTTCAGATCTTAAGCATTTAAGTTTCTTTCCTATTTCCTTCTCAACTTTGGCAAGGTACCACTTAAACTTCTGAAAAGCTTCTAATTTTTCTTTGAGAAACATAATAGTCATCATTCTGGAATGGTCATCAACAAATAGAATGAAATACCTCTCACCTGTGTAACTTGTTCTTCCAATTGGTCCACACAAATCAGTATGCACTAACTCCAAGACTTCTTCTGTATTGTAATTCTTTCTCTTGAAACTAGTTTTTCCCATCTTCCCAATTTGACATTGTTTGCATATTGCTAATTTAGGTTTCTTCAGAATAAGAATACATCTTACTCTTTTGTTCTTTCTTATGTTGACCAGGTTATTAAAATTGTCATGACACAATCTTTTATGACATAACCATCTTTCTTCTACTTGTGCAATAAAACATGAACTTTCAGTGAGATCAAGATAGAATAGATTACCTTTTGTTTTCCTATCAGTTCCAACTAGGTTTCCCTTACCATCCAGGAGCTTGGCCTTACCATTCATGAATTCTACCTTGAAACCAATGTTATTCAGTTGTGGCAGACTTAGTAGATTATGCCTTAGTCCTTCAACCCAATAATAATTGTCACATTTGATTCCTTCTGTTAGAGAAATACAACCTTTACCTTTCACATAGCAAGGTTCATCATTCCCAAAACTAACACTTCCACCAGCACAGTGCTCAATATGTTCAAATTTAGTTTTATCACCACTCATATGGTGAGAACAACCACTATCAATTATCCAAGTGTCATTTTTCCTAATATGAGAGAAAAGTGCAGTATTTTCATTATCTTCATTGTTTGGCTCATCCTTGATAGCAATGTAAACCATTTCATCTTCATCTTCATCACTTTCAAAATATTTTTCAATATAACAAGATTTCTTACCTTTTTCCCTCTAGATTTTATAGCTTTTGAAATCTTTCTTGCCTTTGTACTTTTTGAAATTTCTCTCACCTTTGTATTCTTTGTTTGGACACTTAGCAGCAATGTGACCAACCTCATCACATGACACAAAACCAATGGTATTATTCCTTTGTACTTTCCTTTTACTTTGAAAGCTCTCCTTGCAAGTAGTGCTTCAATGATTTCTAGATCTTCATGATCAGAATAATCATCACTATCATTGTCAATCTATTTTCCTTTTGAGTTTCTATCCATCTTATCAAGATTTAATTTAGCTTTGTATGCAGACTCAAAATTGTTAGGATTAGTAGAATAATTTTTAAAATTGTCCAACTCAAAAGTTGTTAGCCTTCCAACTAATGCATCTAGAGTTATATTATTACTACACCTTAGCTCTTGAATAGCTGAAACTCTAATTGCATAGATAGGAATTAAAGTTCTCAATACCTTACTAACCATTGTTTTGTCTTCAATTGTTCCACTAGTAGCTTTGATGGCACTGACACTTTTCTTGATTCTTTCACTGTATTTTATAATGTCTTCTCCTTCTTTCATTTTCATCTAATCAAACTGACCTCTGAGACTTTCTACTTTGGCTCTCTTTACATTGTCATATCCTCCATGTATATCATGTAGTTTCTTCCACATATCATAGGCAATAGGGAAGTCCTTTACTTCATCAAATTCCTAATAGCTGAGTGAAGAAGCTATATCAATCATCATTATGTTATGATTCTTCATGTCCACCATCTAATCCATAGACATAGGTCTCGGTGGTTCCACATATTCACTAGTACATTTGACCCTAAATTTTGACCTAAATTTCCCACCATGCATTAAATTTGTTTTGCTTGGTCAGAATATGGAAGGAAAACTTTGATTTTTTTTCAATCCATTCCCGTGTTAGTCAGAATTACGACAACTAGGACATTTTGTCATAATTATGACAAACACGATCAATATAACTTTAAAAAAAAGGTTTCATTTCAATTCATTGTGATTATGCAGAAAAGAAGAGTTGAAGGAGGGCACAAATAGAAGGCACACATATATGCATTGAAGTGATTCAACCAACACCATCTGTGCATGATCAAACGGAAGGCAGATATTAGGTTTCTATTGATGAACAATTTATAAACTTACATGTGTTCTCATTCTATTTGTATTGTGTCTATCTGACATTAAAGTATTTGTCAATTTGCAAGGGCTGGAAAGAATGACCACAAGCTAGTGAGCATGGATGTTTTCATTTTGCATAGGGCCGAGAGAACAATTTTGCAATTTCAGTGAATATTGGTTGCTTAGATAAATGGTTTGATCTACAATTCTTCTAGCTTCAAGCAATTTTTTCGATGAAGATTCGTTCGATAATTCAACCACTAAGCAGGTCGATATGTTGATGATGGGTTTTCCTGTCGAATAATTGATGAAAAAAGTTTGACGACAATTTTTGTCGTCTGTTCGACCAATGTGTGTCAACAATTCGAGTAATCCTCATCAAAAAATAGGGTAAAATTTACTAGTGATTTGTGGTCCAAGAATTGCAAACCAGTATCTCCAATAGTAGATAGATGTAGCCTCATCAAATCTTTCCATGTAGAAAAGTTGTCTTTGTTAAGCTTGGGGATCTCCCTTCTATAAGACATCTCTGATCTTTATCTTAGGCCTTGAAACCTTTCCCAAAAGAACGAAATTCTCTGATAGCAATTGTTTGAAATGTGTTGAGTAACTGAGAGGGGAGGGGTGAATCAAGTACAATAAAAACAAATCCAATTCCCTTATATGTCTTATTCAAACTTATCACTGTTACTCGGTTAACAAAGATATTCTTAAGATATTAATTGTGATTATCCTTTAGTGCTTAGGTGCGGAAACATAAAGCATAAAGAAAATAACATGTACACAGATGACACCAATATTTAAGGTAGAAACCCAATTTGGTAAAACCAACAATTGCAACTAGTTACTATTTTTCACTCTTCTAAAGTGAGCCCTGTTAGGAGCCAACCCTGTTAAAGGTTACAAAATACACTGTTAGGTGTGACCCTGTTAGAGGATTTAATCACCCTATTAGGAGTGGCCTGTTTAGAGGTCTTAAAAAACTTAAATGTAGAAATTCCACCTTGTGAGAGGATTTATGAAAGACTGTTAAGTCTACTTTGTAAAGAGATTTGGATCACTGTTACAATTGTTAGAGAGTAACAATGGATTGACCTATTTGAAGAAGAAACTATCTTTTCTGATTCAGACTTTGCTCTAGCTTTAAACTAGATCCTCACTGATCATATATTCTATTGCAGCTCAGTCTAGATGTTTTTTCCTTAATCAAAATTCCATGTTATTTCTCCTTCACTCTTCATATCAAAAACTCTTCCACTTCACATTTTTTTATTCATATTCAATCCAAACTTGACCTTGTATATATATGATAACCCTTGTCAAGTTGGATTGAATAACCTTCCAAATAAATAATAAAAATTAAGTCTATCAGCTGCATATAACCAATTAAAAATAAAGTGTAAACTATTTTTAGTCTCGTAACACTAAGTGTATAACTTGGTTAACACTGTAATCCTTCAATGCCTGACCGTTACTGTATTGCCCGAGTGAACTCAGTTAGAACTGAAAATCAGTTTGGCTGATATTTGAGTCTTCTTCAATTCCCAAGAGAGATTGGCATACACTGACTATGCTCAGTTTAGGTATAGACATTTTTGTAATAGCACTCCATCTGTGTAAACATCATTGAAAATACACAATTGAATAATTGTCTTCAACAAGATGGATGTAATGAGTGATTTGAATTTGCAAGAAGAAGCTTTGTTACTAGTTTTAGCATACAGTCAATCATTTTGATGTTTTTGAGTTAGTGGATGGATTGAATGTTGAGATTTAGTGTTTTATTTGTGTAGTAGAGGTAGTTTGAAGAAATTTTTGTTTAGTTTTGAAGTTTTTTTGAGTTTAGTAGATTAGTCTGTTAAATTGTTTTGTTAGTAGCATAGTTATTGGTGTTGTTTAGGTAGTTTTAGGAAACATGGCTCCCCCATAGATCTCCACTATGAAAATCATCACATCCCAGAGGGATACAGAAGGTAATACATTATAAAGTGTACATATGGAAGGAGTTATGAAGAGAAAGCTAGCTAATTTTAAAATCATGCCTTAGGCGAGTTCAGTGTACCTGGTTAGG
This sequence comes from Thuja plicata, assembly GCA_018584345.1. Lineage (NCBI taxonomy): Eukaryota > Viridiplantae > Streptophyta > Pinopsida > Cupressales > Cupressaceae > Thuja > Thuja plicata. The sequence continues at coordinate 2,034,734 of MU224484.1, forward strand.
TGCATGACAATGATCTAATGATGTTTTATTGTAGGGGAAAGATTGGGAGAATGGAGCCAAGTATGGTTTCAAAAGTATAGAGCTCCTACAGATACCTCCTAATGAGATTAGGCATTGGCCAATCCATTGAGATAGATTTACAAACATAAATAAGTAGACTGCACAAAAATAGCCATATTTTCCCTATTAGCTCTGAATTCTAGGAACCTACTATATGGAGGCCCTATAACCCTAACACCACCAAAATCCTTAATTTCTTGGAGAAGGGTATCTAAATATTTAATTTTTTTGGGGGGTTGTTTGGGAGTTTTGTGAGAAAAGTGGGAAAAAATCACTGATTAGGGTTAATTGACCTATTAGGCCTAAAAGACCAAATCCATAGATTGTCTTGAGATCATTTGAAAAACAATTGAAGTCCTATTCTAATCGGATCATATGGGAGGAAATAAGTTGTATTAGCAATAATTACACCTTGTGCAACACTTATGATGAGATGGAAATTAAAATGCACTTGGAGACATCCGAGAAGAAATAAAGGATTGAAGAATATATTGTTGATAGTTACCCCAAGGTGAAGCACAAAGGAGACCAACTCATAGAGTTGTGGTGGAGAAGTCCTAGGCTAGTTGAGAAAGGGTCTAGAAGATCCTAGAAGAGAGAGTAGGATCTTTAGAAGGCTAGGAACATTGGAGTCCTATATTTGGATTTTGCAAGCACACCTTGAGTGTTTCAATCAGATTGGTATCAGAGCCAATAAGATTTGGCTTGTGGTGAATGTTCCAACAAGAAGAGTTAGTAGGAGAGTCTACAATTGTGATAAATGTAGAGTTCAAAAATAAAGTGGATGAGAAAGAAGAAGAGAATAGATTTATCAGAGAGATTGGCACAATGGGAACACAGAGTGCACCAAGTGGAGGAAAATACTGAGGAAGTAAAAGATAAATTTGGAGGAAAGAGTAAAGAGATATCCTTGGATGATGAGGTCCCTGAAGCTAACCCTTTCCTCACTAAAGAATCATTCTTGAAAGCACTAAAATATTTGAGTGGAAAGGCATTGGAAGGTGTTCATATCTTCACTGGAAAGATGGAACCAGAGATAGTCCTAGAATGGATTGAAGGACTAGAAAATCACTTTGAATGTGATAGTATAACTAAAGCTCAAAAAGTGAAAGTGGCAAAGGATAGACTTAGAGGGTCTGCACTCACTTGGTGGAAATTTATCCAAGATGAGAGAGAGAAGGAAGGAAAGAGATCCATTACTAATTTGAAGGTTGTTGGTTGTATTTCGTGTTTTGTCCTGTTCCTTGTCTTGTTCTCTGAAGTTTCAAGGTTTCGTGCTAATTCCTTGACAAAATCCTGAGAAACCCTGCAAAATCGTAAACCCTAAGGCCTAATGTTGAACGATGTATCTTAAAAACCCTCAGCCATGTCTTATATTCCTTCATTACCTTTTTCAAGTCACTTAAGGCATGTGCTATTTAACAAGTTAAGTCAGGTCGCTTGATCGCTGTACCAAGAACGAATATGCCAAATGATCTCCCGACTTTGATTTTGCCTTGTGTCGCTTAGTCTCGTGAAAAAACAGAATATTCTATAAGTGTCTCGAGACTTAGCGATTTTCCTTTGGTCGGGTTGTCGCTTAATTCCATGTTATGAGCTTTCAAAAGTGAATGGGACCCACCTCAGTCGGGTGATCGCATGATGTTAAGGCAAGTCAACAAAATGTCCTCTGACCTTGCACCTTTCTTCATGTCGCGTGATCGCTTGATCCACCCAGTCAAACAGTTAAGGTTTCACTTCAGTCACGTGGTCTCGTGATATTTGGCAGTTAAAAGAAAACAGCCACGACTATGCGACTAACAATTTCCGGTTAAAAGATTTCCCTCAGTCGGGATGTCGCCAGATTAGAAGGATTTCTCAGATTCTCAGAATGTATTAAATGGATGAAGTAAAAGATGACATCTGTCAAAAAGCTAATGGATGTCGCTGGGTTGCTTGATATAAGAATGGGATCAAGTGATAAAGAGACTAAGTTATGTTACCCTTCGGTCGCGAAGTCTCTTGATTTTTTAAGGGTATGTCAGATTCTAAGGCGATTAAAAGATAGCCGTCCGATGAAC
>MU224484.1:2049913-2065919 GCA_018584345.1 Thuja plicata
GATAGTTCATTTCTAGCCATTCATCATTAAATCATAACTCATTTAATATGTCCAAATAACTGCAATAACCAATTATATATGCTCAAATATCTCATAAAATGCTAACTAAATAATAATCATAGTCCATTATAAAACCCAAAGTGTCAAAGCAATAGTCCTGTCTGTCTAACATAGGAAGATTCTAGGGTGGGCATTACACAATTACCTTCTACTACAGTCAAAGGAGCTCCCATCATACTGGATACAAGAATTTACAAAAAGGCCAGAACCAAAGAGTATAAGGAGCACTTGATCAAAAGACATGATCAAACTAATGTAGATGTAGTATGGGTCAAAGAATCATAATTCAATAAGATTGGGATTGATCCAAGCATCCTCAATCCAAGGGTGGATTGATCTTTTTGTTTTGGGGAGGATTGTGCAGAGCACACCAAGGCTAACCTCCAAGTTGTAAAAATTTTGGCTTGTACTTGACATTGGCCAAGTCAAGATAGGATAGTTTTTTTTTGGACCTTAGAAGGTCATTTCTATGTAGGCTAAGTGAGTTATTCATAAGGACTAAGGTCACAACAATAGCCATTGTTAGTAGTTTTCAAATTCTTAGGATTAGTTGCTAAATGTGGGATTGGAGTCATGAATGTGTCCAAATCACTTAAATGTGGACATAGAGATTCCATAGGGTCTTTAATGATCTTGGATCCTTGAACTGAAGAGGTTAGAGGTCCTAAAATGTAGGGAGAAGGCATAATAGGGAAGATGCCAAAAGTTGCTAAATTGTTGTCATGACAACATTTGTAATAATTGCAAATGTCGCATGCAACATTGGTTACATTGGATTCTCCTTGAAACTAGGAGTGGGGAACTGACCAAAAAGGCCTAGAATGGTGGAAGAAGGAATATAATGTATGGAGAGACTCAAATCAAGCAGTTAGTGATTCATTGTAACAAGTGTGAAGTTGAATAGAGCTCTGCAATTTTGGTTTTCTGAGAATCCCAAGAATTCCTTTGTGACAGTCACATTTTATGGATTGAGAGCTTGAATCTAATGGTTTTTTTGTGTGCATAGGATAGTTAGAGGCACTTTTCATTCAGTGATTTAGTTTATTGGAGGTATTATATAGTCGTAGCTAAATTGTTTTGTAACTAGAGTGTTCATTTGTCCTGTTCTGACCAGACAGTCAAGTCATGGCTCCCCCATGAAATCTAACAATGGGAAAAACCTCAGGGTAGATGGAAATGTTAGGGGAGTCAATGGTGTACATTTTTGTAGAGTTAGGAGTCTTAGAAAGTTGAGCTGCTATTTTTAGGTCCAAGCCCTAGGCGAGCATGCACTGTCCGGTTAGTGGTTTGGATGTGAAACAGTGAGCATTCATGTGTAGGGGAAGAAAGAACTGTACAGTCTAAGTTTATTTCTAGTTAGGGTTTAGTGTTAATTTGATATGCTAGGAGGGTCGGGTCCATACAAATCAGTGAAGTCAAGTTTTGAGCAAGTTTTGCATACTGTTGTAGATTGTCCTAGAATTTAGGTCTATTAGCCCTATAGGACCTAGTTTGTAGGAACCCCATGTACAGATGACTTAGGGGTTTAAGACTTAAAAAATCCTTTGTAAAAGGATAAAGGGTATTTGGATATGGTCTTATAATTTGAACTTCTTTGGAGAATTTTTGAAAGAAGTGAGAAAAACACACTGCCAAGGGCTACAAGGAAGTAAGCGAAATTAAGGCTTCTAAAGACAAAAAGTTAGACTCGACTGAAAAATGGATATGAGAACCATCAAGATGGATTCAAATGTGATCATATGCAATGTCTACCTGGTTATGGACACCCCTGCAAGTGAATCAAGAATTTTAGAGTGAAAATTGGCACTTAGACCTTTCTAAGTGTAAGTAGGAGAAGTGGAGAAGTGAAGTGAATATAGGGTGTTTAGTCTTTCAAAGGTGAAGCACAAAATGGAGACTCTTAGAGGAGAGTAGGATTAGGAATTAGTTAATGATCTAATCCTAATAAGGACCTAGAGGAGATTAGTTTCCTTGAAGAAGGTAGAGAAGATCTTCTTAGTAGATTGTGCAAGCAAGCCATTTGGAACACTTACACCATGTGTCCCTAGAGGATCAATTAGGGAAAATATGATCCAAGAAAATCACAATGATGCACTTAGTGGTAACTTTGGAGTTAATAAGACCCAAGAGCTAGTGTAGAGGTTTTACTTTTGGCCTAAAATGAATTTAGATAGTAGGAATTATGTGGAATGTTGTGTGGGATGTCAGAAAGCCAAGGGCACATCCTGCAATGTAGGCCTTTATCAACCTCTCCCCATTCAAAGAAGACCTTGGGAATGTTTGAGAATGGATTTTATTATAGGATTTCCAAAGAAAAAGTGAGAATTGGACAGTATCTATGTCATTGTAGATAGATTCAGTAAGATGGCACACTTTTTCCCATGTAAGACAGTGCACGATGCTTGTCACATTGCACAATTATTCTTTAAGGAAGTGGTGAGAATCCATGGACTACCTTTGAGAATAGTATCACACAGAGACACTAAATTCATGAGTCACTTTTGGAAGACATTGTGACACAAATTGGGAACCAATCTTTCCTTTGGGTCTGCATATTGTAGGTGCACTTTTAGTACACCATTTTTAAACTTTTAAAGTAGCCTACCATGAAAAAAAACCCCCTAATGTCTCCCAAGATTTCACTAACAATGTTTAATATGAATTTGAAATTGTTCAAAGATCCAAATGCAAAATTCCAAATTCTCCAAGTTTAAGGAGTTCAGAATTCAAAGCTCATTTCCTTGGTTCAAAATTACAAATTCATTTTGAAGTCTAGAAAATAGAATTGGAACTGCAATTCACAATGTAGAATTAAAATCAGAATGAAAATTAGAATTGGAATGCAAAATTTGAATTGGGATGTAGAAGCACTTTTTGAGTCTTTCGCAAAGAGAAAGTCAAAAATGATCTCTCATGGTCATTTTCCACAAAGGAGAGGCTTAAGTCTCATTTTTTGCCTGAGAGGAGAAAATACAAAATCACAACTCATGGTGAAGAGGTACAGATTCTTAGTATCATGATTACTCCTTCAATGTAATTTATGAATCAATTGACGTCAGATCATGTCCATTACAGTGAAGCGGAAAATTGGAAAATTGCTACGATTTTCACCCTTCATTTGGGATTTTCAGCAATGGAGAGGCAAATTTGGGATTTTCTGCTGGAAGCATTCAGTTTGGGGTTTTTTTCCAATTGCATTAGAGGCCAATTTCCCCAAGCCCCGATAGTTAACTAGAAGTCCCCCACCAGATATGGATTCTCTGCTTTCTCTACCAGATATGGCTTCTCTGGTTTTTATTAATCCAAGCACATGACACCATAAAGATGAGGCAAAGGCTAGTATGGATCAATATCAAAATAGTTCAAGTTGCAGATAAAAATACATCTCCAAGTTGTAATTTGGGGAATGTATACAATGTGCTCATCACTATGATCAGTCCAACATAGAAGTGCATATATTGTGAACTCCATAAATATAGTCGAGCCCTTCATATACTCATTTTACCTCTTCATAAACATTGAGCATGATGGTAATCCTTAATTGCTTAACAGTTTGACACGATATGTTCATCAGGAGAAGCTGAGATCAATTTCTGATCAACACAAATTATAAGACATTAATAGTAATGGATCACAGATATGTCTGGCAAGGAGGGAATTCAAATGATAAGAGTGTATGGCATTGATGCAGGGGGCCCGACAACAATAATGACCACGCCATGATACTTGGACTGTAGTGGTGTATCATGCATATGATATCCCACATGGAGACAGAGAGCCAAGCCCATAACGTATTCCTGTATGAGATCGTATGGAAGAAGCGAAGATTTCACATTTCAAAGATCATGAGATGATAAAGAGGAAAATGAAAGACCGAATGTGATGAATGAATAAGTCATTGAACTACCTCTCGGTATGAACTTAGTAACAGAGACACCATTATGGAAGCTGGTAATTGACAGCCACAAAGAGTTGTGGAGATTATTGAAAGGCACACGCGATGAGAGCACATAATCCCCAATCGAGCCAGAGAAGATAGGGAGTTCTATGCTGATAATAAATCGCTGTGAGAAGATACTTACAAGCACCATTAAAATATCCCATTATTTAGAATGATTATATGTTGGGAGTACTCAAGAACATCACCAGGCTGAATCGGGTAGTAATGATGAACATGATACCCAATATCAAATGAAGGCTTGAATGTTGAATGTGATAGAATGAAGGAAGAATTCCCATGTCGAGTGCAAGCAAGAAGCAATGTCCACCCTTTTGGAAGGATTAACTATTGATGATTCTTTCATGTGGGGACCAATTCAAATGATCGATTTGACACCTATATAAGGAATAACATGGACGTTTGTTAGACAATGGCCTATACTCCAAAAATTGAAATATGAGAACAACATTTGGCCCGATTCTATGCAAATATTATGTGCAAAGCTTGTGGATGCGTTCCAAACTGATAGTGATGAATCCATATGGCCTTGGTTCCTATAAAACAAACAAGTTATTCATAAGATGCCAGAGAGAAATATGTGCGAACAATCTAACATCAAAACATCTTCAGTTGTGAGAATAACCCATTTTAAAAAATTCAGCTTCGTATTTTCATGGAGTTGAAAGTCTGATGCAAAGTGACACTGTAATACACATGGGTATGAATCAGATGAAATCATCTAGGAATATTGCAAGTTTGGGAGACTTGAATGAGGATGCACAAGAAATAAGTCTAAAAGATGACTCTTTACAGAGACAGTGATGGAGTGAGAGGAGTTGAGTGATTTTAAAGATGACATTGGAGAAGGTGTGCAGTTTGAATGTGAAGAAATGGGTGATTCAGAAAGGGATTACTTTGTGTTTGAGAAATAGTCTAATATATTAGATAAGGAAGAATATTCTATTAAATTTGAGACCTTTTAAAATATTGAGCATGGGTTGATTCTTTCCTTAGTTCCCTGGCTTAAATGAATCTGATATAAGGTACCAGATATATAGATAATGGTAGGATCAGTCTTTAAGTCATTGGTACTCACAATTAGACTTGTGGATCATCACCATCTATTTTTGAAAGATTTACAGCTCTGAGCTACAACATTGGAAATTTCACACATGCTATTCGACAAGGTGTCAAGAAGGTGTGTCTGGCTATTTTGAAGAGTAGAAGGGACAAACCTTGGGAGGTTTGTAGACACCACAAAACAAAGATCTGTTAAGAAATGTATCACATGAACAAAGTACCCGAGCTTGGCAAGTGAGAGATAGTCAAGTTTTATGCTCGTCATCAAAGGGAAAAAATGGAAACATAGCAGAGCATAGCATAGAGGTCGCAAGTTCATGGCCTGCAAAGATTGGGATTGCCCAATGATAGAGCGGAATCCTAAATCAGACAAAGACTATAAGTAGAAATTGTACCAGTTGAGTATAGTTCCAAAGGTGACATGTTCAGTGTGTAGCTGTCAATTCCAATAGAAGACCCTAGGCATTGTATTAATTAAGGCATTCGGCTAGTGATATCAAGGGATAAGCTCGAGTGGGAATCAGACTTGCAAGCAATTGAAGTGGATAGACACATAGTGACACATGGTGGTTTCTTAAATATGGAGTTTTAAAGAGTTGAATACCTTTGAAAGGTCACATTGAAGGTATGAAATTTCAAGAATCGGTTATGAAACTGAAAAGCCACATGAAGGAGAACCAACCAGTTATTGTAACCGAATAGTCATAGGGGAAAGTAAAGGATTCTGGAAGGCTATTTATTGTAAAATCTTTTCTTTTGAAGGGGTTCTTCTTTTCTGCAAGAGTAGGTATTTTCTGGAGTAGAAGGGAGACATCATTTTCATTTATGCATTTCATTTCATGCATTTAGGGTATTTGTATTCTGATTTTTGTAATTGATTTGGAAAAGAGATTATGAGGAAATAAAGTCTAAGTATTGTTATTTGCTATGTTCAATCCAAAGAGAGGTTTTATTCTAAATCGGAGCATTTGGTTATTACTTTTCTGATTATAATCAATCGAAGTATTGTTGTATTCATTTTTGAGCACTTTCTTGCATCTTGAGTCAGATGGTGAATGGGTTGTAGATTAGAGTATTTTCATCTATGCCTGTTGCAAAGATTAGGATGTTTAATCTTCTTTTCATTTCATTTCTTAATCTACATTGTCAGCATTCATTTTTGCATTACCAATGCTGGGAAGTCATATCAAGTGTGGGTTCTTAGAGTTGGCTAGGTTTAGGGTTGAATTCAGTGTTTGAGTTAGTTCAGTCTGGGGCTAGCTTGGATTTCCTCTTCCGTTCTTAGGTTAAGAATGTACCCAGTTAGTTTAGGAATAAACCAAATTCATTGAATATCACTCATAAGGTAGCTGTACCTTTCAATTCAGAGGAAATCTATCAATCTAGTGATAGATTATCCAACTATTGGTTTCAAATTGTTTCTCACAGATTTGGGCATTTGAGAGTTAAATTAAAAAGAACAATCGATTTACCAACAGATTTTTGTTGACTCCACAGGGGAGGTAGAAAAGATGATTGTTTCCTCAGTTTTATTAGTATTATCTCTACTAGAGATTGGCGACTATGTTTTAATTCTCATAATTTATGGTTGAAGAGTCTAGTGCTTTCATTTCTAGAATTATTATTATCTCTACTTGTAGGATATTGGTGACTCTAAATTAAAAGACCATGCCTATCAAAGCTGTGAAAGGAAGAGGTCAGATCCTTCCTTTATAGAACTTCACCAAACTCGCTATCCAGTATTAAGTGATTTGTTTGATGCTTTTAGAGAAAGTGTCACTCAAGGAAGAAAAATGAATTTAAGCATTGAAGAAGACCATGTACCAGTTCTATTATGGAGAAGTGTTTGTGCCAGGTATCATAAGATGAAAGAACTGGAAGTGAAAACAAAGTTATTGCAGCATTTCAAAAAAAGGGTGTTGCATTTAAGTGAAGAATTGAAGGTGAATGATGATGAAGTTTCAAAAGTCCCACATGACCTTGTTTCTTATAATTTTTCAGTCTTGAGTGAACATGACATTCATCCAAGGAAACAAATCAGAAAATTGCCTACCGACAAAGAAATAGAGGTTGAAAGTGATCCAAATCTATAATTCCTTTGAATTGCCTTTAAAGAAAGTATTGTTGAAGGTGAAAAGAAGGGATTGAGTTTCTCTGAAGATCATCAATCTTCCCTGATGCTAAACTATGTGATCCAAAGGTATTTTAATGTCCAGGATCAAAGAAAAGGTAAATTTGTTCCAGCAAATATGCATGAAGAAAAATCAGTAAATAAAGAAACCATATCTACAAATTGCTTGGTTCTTGGAGAGAAGGAAGTATTCCAGTTTCAAGAAGAACAAAATTTGATGAACAAAGAGATTCTTTACAACGGAAAAGAAATGGTAAGAAAAGTAGAAGAAGAAGATTTTCCTATGTTTTCTTTTGCTCCTGATATTCAAAATTTCAGATTTGATGAAAATAGTGATGATTCTTTACATGAAGTTTCTTTTGAAAATAATCCTTTGGATTGCACGCAAATGGAATATGAAGCTTTCAAGTTTGAATAAGTTACTCGCAAAAATGATTTCCCATCCACACAAGTTGATGAAGATCCTATATTAGAATCTTTTTGTTTTGAAGAAAATACAACATTAGGTCTTCTTGATGAACTATGTATTAATGAAAGTGCTGAATCATGTTTTGGTAATCATTCTTTTAATTCTAAAAATGTGGTTGAAGAAGCGGTTGCTAGAATAGATTTTGCACAAGGTATCTCAGTGACTAATGAAGTGTTGTAGCACCATGAAGAAGATAAAGAGTTGGACTATATTTTTATTTTTCATGAAATGGAAGTTAATCAAGTCTTGGTGTCGGCTAAATGTAAGTGTTCTTCTACAAATGATTCAACCATTGAGGTTTTAAATTTGGATGAAATATTTTCAAAATTGATAGCCACGAAGAATGATGAAGTTGTTCCAGATTGGATTGATCCCATAAGTAATGAAATTCCATGCTACTTTAGTTTTGAATTGAATTATGAATTTTCTCCTGAAGATGATCACATTGGACATTAGTATAATGCAATAACTTGAGAATCATGTGAATATTCTGATTTTGTCAATCCTAGTTTGAACGCTGAAATCTCTATTGAAAATGATATTGTTAAAGGTGGCAAATGTGAATATGTTTCAGTATCATTTTTAGAATCTTTTGAATATTTTTCTTCTTCACCAAGAATGGTTGAATGTATGAGAAGTGATGTGCAAGAGAGTGTAGAAGAATCAGAGATTTATGATGAGGCATGGATGTTCAGGAGATGTTTTCGGGTCACTAAGTTTTGGCACCTTGTTAGTTTTGTTTTCAGTGATGAAGAGTTCGTCAAGGGACCTTGGTTTTGGTTCAGTCTTGTGAAGAACAATCCAATTTTCTAGAAAAATCTTATTCTTCTCTTTGTCGGTTAATGGTAATGCTCCTATCAAAATTTTAGGTATTGAGCAATCCTATATTTCTATTTTAATTGAAAGATTTTCAGATTTATTGAAAGAGAAATGTGATGAGGTTATCTTAGTTGAGATTTATCCTGAGCTTAAAGAAGAAAATCTATATACTAAGAACGTCATGGATGCTGGAAATTCTTTCAATTATGGTAGTCTCAAGTGTTTGGTTAATAAATATGATATGATATTTTCTTTGGAGATATCTGAGAGATGTTTGTTTCAGTTTAAAGTTGGAAATGGTCCTGAATCTTACATTCAAAAAGATAAAGAAGAGTTGGGAATTTATGATGGAGCTTGGCTATTTGGAAAATATTTTGGGGGCACCAATTTCTTGCACTATGGTAGTTTTGTTTTCAGAAACAAAGAGGCTATCGAAAAGTATTTGTTTTGGTACAGCTTGTTGAAGCCTAATCCACTTTACCAGAAAGGCTCATATTTTTCCTTTCCAGTCAATGGCCATGGAAGTTCTCCATGCTCTCTTCCCTTTTGTTTTAGTTTTGGCCTTGCTCCCTTCCACCCTCCCAGCAAGTAGCTCTTTGATTGTCTCATTTTTTCCTAGACTTCGTAGCACAATGGATAAGTCACTCGTCTTTTGATAGAGATGTTGGATTCTTTATGTACTTTGTAACACATAATCCCCATTCAGAGCTAGTTGTAGGCGCTCTTTCAGTACACCATTTTTAAAATTTTAAAGTTGCCTCCCATGAAAATAAATCCCCCTAATGTGTCACCAGATTTCACTAACAATGTTTCCTATGAAGTTGAAATTTTTCAAAGAGCCAAATGCAAAATTCCAGATTCTCCAAGTTTAAGGAGTTAAAAATTCAAAGCTCATTGCCTCGGTTCAAAATTACAAATTTAGTTTGCAGTCTAGAAAATAGAATTGGAACTATAATTCACAATGCAAAATTAAAATCAGAATTAAAATCAAAATTGGAATGTAGAATTGGAATTGGGATGTAGAAGCACTTTTTGAGTCTTTCGCAAAGAGAAAGCGGAAAATGACCTCTCATGGTCATTTTCCACCAAGGAGAGGATTAAGTCTCATTTTTTGCCTGAGAGGAGAAAATAAAAAATCACAATTCATGGTGAAGAGGTACAGATTCTTAGTATCAGGATTACTCCTTCAATGTAATTAATGAATCAATCGACGTCAGATCGTGTCCATTACAGTGAAGCGGAAAATTGGACAATTCCCACGCTTTTCGCCCTTCATTTGGGATTTTCTGCAATGGAGAGGCAAATTTGGGATTTTATGCTTGAAGCATTTAGTTTGGGGTTTTTCGCCAATTGCATTAGATGCCAATTTCCCCAAGCCCCGACAGTTAACTAGAAGTCCTCCACCAGATATGGATTCTCTGCTTCTTCTACCAAACATGGCTTCTCTAATTTTTATTAATCCAAGCACACGACACCATAAAGATGAGGCAGAGGCTAATATGGATCAATATCACAATAGTTCAAGTTGCAAATACAAATACATCTCTGAGTTGTAATTTTGGGAATGCATACAACGTGCTCATCACTATGGTCAGTCCAACACAGAAGTGAATATATTCTGAACTCCATAAATATAGCCGAGCCCTTTATCTACTCATTTCACCTCTTCATAAGCACTGAGTATGATGATAATCCTGAATTGATTAATAGTGTGACACCATATGTTCATCAGGAGAAGCTGAGATCAAGTTCGGATGAACACAAATTACAAGACATTGATACTATTGGATCACAGATATGTCTGGCAAGGAGGGAATACAAATGATAAGAGTGTATGACACTGATGTAGGGTGCCCGACAACAGTAATGACCACACCATGATACTTGGACTGTAGTGGTGTATCATGCATATGATGCCCCCCATGGAGACAGAGAGCCAAGCCCATAACGTATTCCTGTATGTGCTTTTATGGAAGAATAAAAGATTTCACATTTCAAAGATCATGAGATGATAAAGAGGAAAATGAAAGACCGAATGTGATGAATGAATAAGTCATCAAACTACCTCTCAGCATGAACTTAGTAACAGAGACACCATTATGGAAGCTGGTATTTGACAGTCACAAAGAGTTATGGATATTATTGAAATGCTTACGTGATGAGAGCACATAATCCCCAATCGAGCCAGAGAAGATAGGGAGTTCTATGTTGATAATAAATCGGTGTGAGAAGACACTTACAAGCATAATTCAAATATCCCATTACTGAGAATGATTATATGTTGGGAGCACATGAGAACATCACCAGGCCGAGTTGGGTAGTAATGATGAACAAGATACCCAATATTAGTTGAAGGCTTGAATGCCGAATGTGATAGAATGAAGGAATGATTCCCATGTCGAGTGCAAGCAAGAAGCAATGTCCACCCTTTTGCAAGGATTAACTATTGATGATGCTTTCATGCGGGGACCAATTCAAATTATCAATCTGACACCTATATAAGGAATAACATGGGTGTTCATTAGACAATGGCCTATACTCTGAAAATTGAAAGATGAGATCAATATTTGGCTTGATTCTATGCAAATGTTATGTGCAAAACTTGTGGATGCATTCCAAACTGATAGTGATGAATCCCATATGGCCTTGGTTCCTATAAATCACATAGATTATTCATAAGATGCCAGAGAGAAATATGTGCAAACAATCTGACATCAAAACATCTTCAGTTGTGAGAACAACCCATTTTAAATAATTCAGCTTCGTATTTTCATGGAGTTGAAAGTCTGATGGAAAGTGACCCTGCAATATACATGGGTATGAATCACATAAAATCATCTGGGAATATTGCAAGTTCAGGAGACTTGAATGAGGATGCATAGGAAATAAGTGTTAAAGATGACTCTTTACAAAGACAGTTATGGAGCGAGAGGAGTTGAGTGTTTCTAAAGATGACATTGGAGAAGGTGTGCTATTTGAATGTGAAGAAATGGGTGATTCAGATAGGGATTACTTTATGTTTGAGCAATAGTCTAATATTTTAGATAAGGAAGACAATTCTATTGAATTCAAGGAAGAGGAAATTATCTCAGAAGATGATGGAGACCATTTAAAATCTTGAGCACGCCACAACATCAAAACTTTCACACATGCTATTTTACAAGGTGTCAAGAAGGTGTGTCTGGCTATTTTGAAGAGTAGCAGCAAAAAACCTTGGGAGGTCTGTAGACACTGCAAAACAAAGATCTGTTAAGAAATCTATCACATGAACAAAGTACCCGAGCTTGGAAAGTGACACAGTCAATTTTTATGCCCATCATCAAAAGGAAAAAATGGAAGCATAGAAGAGCATAGCATAGAGGTCGCAAGTTCATAGCCTGCAAAGATTGGGATTGCCCAATGACAGAGAAAAATACTAAATCAAACAAAGGATATAAGTAGAAATTTTACGAGTTGAGTATAGTTCCAAAGACCACATGTTCAGTGTGTAGCTGTCAATTTCGATAGAAGACACTCAACATTGTATTAATTAAGGCATTCAGCTAGTGATATCAAGGGATAAGCTCGAGTGGGAATCAAACTTGCAAGAAATTGAAGTGGACAGACACATAGTGACACATGGTGGTTTCTTAAATATGGAGTTTGAAAGAGCCAAATACATTTGAAAGGTCACATTGAAGGTATGAAATTTCAAGAATCGGTTATGAAACCGAAAAGCCACAGGAAGGAGAACCGACCAGTTATTGTAACCGAACAGTCACAGGGGAAAATGAAGGAAATTGGAAGGCTATTTATTGTAAAATATTTTCTTTTGAAGGGGTTCTCCTTTTCTACAAGAGTAGGTATTTGCTGGAGTAGAAGGGAGACATCATTTTCATTTATGCATTTCATTTCATGCATTTAGGGGATTTGTATTCTGGTTTTCGTAATTGATTTGGCAAAGAGATTGTGAGAAAATAAAGTCTAAGTATTCTTATTTGTTGTGTTCAATCCAAAGAGAGGTTTTATTCTAAATCAGAGCATTTGGTTATTACTTTTCTTATTATAATCAATCAAAGCATTGATGTATTCAGTTTTGAGCACTTTCTTGCATCTTGAGTCAGATGGCGAATGGGTTGTAGATCGGAGTATTTTCATCTATTCCTACTGAAAAGATTAGGATGTTTAATCTTATTTTCATTTCATTTCTTAATCTACATTGTCAGCATTCATTTCTGCATTACCTATGTTGGGAAGTCATATGAAGTGTGGGTTCTTGGAGTTGGCTAGGATTAGGGTTGAATTCACTGTTCGAGTTAGTTTAGTCTGGGGCTGGCTTGGTTTTCCTCTTCCATTCTTAGGTTAATAACGTACCCATTTAGTTTAGGAATAAACAAAATTCATTGAATATCATTCATAAGGGAGCTATACCTTTTAATTCAGAGGAAACCTATCAATCTAGTGATAGATTATCCAACTGTTGGTATCAAATTGTTTCTCACAGATTTGGGCATTTGAGAGTTAAATTGAAAAGAACAATCTGTTTACCAACACATATCATCCTCAGGCATATTGTCAAACTGAGGTAGTTAATAGAAGCCTTGGGAACATATTGAGGTGTCTCACAAAAGAGTATGGCCAAACTTGGGATCAACTCTTAGGACATGCAAAGTATGCATTTAATGATACTAATAATAAGACTACTTGAAAGATTCCCTTTGAAATTGTTTATGGACTGCACCCTAGAGGAATATTTGAGCTCAAAGAACTAAAATATGGAGCCAAGGGTGGTGGTTATGCTGAAGACTTTGCACACTCCATGAAAGAGGTGCATGAAACAGTGAGAAAGACTTTAATAGAGAATACTGCAAAGATCAAGAAAAAGGTGTATGAAAGGAAAAATGAAGTTCAATTCCAAGTAGGGTATCTTTTTATGGTCCATTTGAACAAAGCAATACTATGGAAGGGACTTCCAAACAAGTTACAAATGAGAAGATTGGGTCCATGTACTATTCTGGACAAATATGGCAATAATACATACAAGGTAGAGATCCCTGAGGATATTGGTTTGTCACCTGTCTTCAATATTTCATATCTGGTCCTCAACAAGGGGCCTACTCTTGATCTAGACTAGAGCCTTACTAAGGTTATACAAGAAGTGGAAGACTTGAATTTGAACCCTACACCACCTAAGAAGGTAGAGAAGATACTTGACTCAAGGGCCTTCAAGAAGATCAAACATAGGACATACTATGAGCATCTGATCAAATGGCATGGAAAAGGAGATGTAGAATCCACTTGGCTCAAGGAGATAGAGTTCAAGAAGATGAGAATTGATTCCAAATTACTCAATCCAAGGATGGATTAAAATATTTCATTTGGGGAGAATGGTGCAGGAGAACCTAGGGTAAAATCCCTAATCACAATTTTTTTTTTGGCTTGTATTGACCTTATCCAGGTCAATAGTGTTTAGTTTTTACCTTAGAAGGTCTTGTAAGTGTTCTCCTAGGTAGATTTGTCTAGGATCACTCCAACCTAGATGTTTATTCTTTGTTAGTGGTTTATGCTAGATTAAGCCTAAAATGGGCAAATGGGTCCAAAAGACTTCAAGGCTTAGGCTAGGCTAGAAATGTGCCTAAAAGGGCCTCTAGGATGTTTTTACATCATTCTAGGTTGATTAGAGGTCATTGGGATTTTTTTAATGCAAAGTTGTCAAAGTTATCAAAATGATGTATGACAACATTTGCAACTTTTAAAAGTTGCATGACAACATTTGGCATGATTGGATTCTTTTCAAAGAATGATGGTGGATATTTAATTTAATGGCTTATAATCATGGGGAAGGCATATTTAGAAATGGAGGATCCCATTTCCCAAGGTAGATGGATGTAATGAGTGATTTGAATTTGCAATAATAAGCTTTGTTACTAGTTTTAGCATACGGTTTATCATTTTGATGTTTGTGAGTTAGTATATGGATTGAATTTTGAGATCCAATGTTTTATTTGTGTAGTAGAGGTAGTTTGAAGACCTTTTTTTGTTTATTTTTTAAGTTTTTTTGAGTTCAGTAGATTAGTCTCTTAAATTGTTTTGTTAGTAGCATAGTTACTGGTGTTGTTTAGGCAGTTTTAGGAAACATGGCTCCCCCATAGATCTCCACCATGAAAATCATCATGTCCTAGAGGGATATGGAAGAAAAGCCATTTTAAACTATACATATGGAAGGAGGATTTCTGAATATCAAACTAGCTAATTTTAAATTCATGCCCTAGGCAAGTTCAATGTACCTGGTTAGGTGCATGATAGTGATCTAATGGTGTTTTATTGCAGGGGAAAGATTGGGAGAATGGAACCAAGTATGATTTCACAAGTATATAGGTCCTATAGATACCTATTGATGATATTAGGCATTGGCCAATCCATTGAGATAGATTTATACGAATAAATCAGTAGACTGCACAAAAATAGCTAGATTTTCCCTATTAGCCCTGAATTCTAGGAACCCACTGTATAGAGGCCTTAGAACCCTAAGACCACAAAAATCATTAATGTCTTGGAAAATGGTGTCTGAGTATCTAATGTTTTTTGGGGGTTGCTTGGGATTTTTATGAGAAAAGTGGGGAAAACTCACTGATTAGGGCTGATTGACCTATTAGGCCTAAAAGACCAAATACATAGATTGCCTTGAGATCAATTAAAAACCCATTTAAGTCCTATTCTAATGGGATCATATGGGAGGAAATAAGTTTTCTTAGCAATAATTACACCCCCTACAACACTTATGATGAGATGGAGATGAAAATTCACTTGGAGACATCCAGGAAGGAGTAAAGGATTGAAGAATACATTGTTGATAGTTACCCCAAAGTGAAGCTCAAAAGAAACCAACTCATAGATTTATGTTGGAAAAGTCCTAGGATAGTTGAGAAAGCACTTGGAAGATCCTAGAAGAGAGAGTAGGATCTCTAGAAGGCTAGGATTAGTGTAGTCCTAGATTTGGCTTGTGCAAGCACACCTTGAGTGTTTATATCAAAATTCCACATGTAATAAGCTAAAATATTTAATCCATTATATTAAACAACAAACCTTAGTTTTTCTTTTTTACTTATCTATCTCATTAAATTATTTAAATATAATTCTCTAGTTAGATAAAAATAACCATTTAATAAATTGAAAAGGTAAAAACAAATGGGGATTACAAATTCTCACCAAATAATTCCAAACCAAATAAAACAATAATTAATATTCCATTCGCTAGCACAACCCTAACCCTAATTTTGAAATTAGGGTTAGCAGGAAAAATTACAACTCAAAAATGAAGTCTACTTTTTTCTCCCTTTTATGCTTCCTCTCTCAAGAAACCCTAATGCTGAGTTTTTTTTGTGTTCTCTATTATGACTTTTTAGTTGCAAATTTGAAGGCAATGGAAGCCATGAAAGAATAAGTGAGATGTTGATAAAGCTTCATAAATAAAGAAATATATATATATATATATATATATATATATATATATATATCTTTTTATATA
>MU224484.1:2067305-2083778 GCA_018584345.1 Thuja plicata
CTAAAGCCTACCCTATTCCTACCCTATTCCCATCACCTCATTTCCTAAGTATACTTCCCCACCTAACTATCCTTTAACCATGCTTAATGGGTGATTCCTAACCTTTTTAAGGCTAATAGGATGCTCACACACATGGGGAAATTCTCTCCAAAATGGGCACCCATTCCTCTTTAATTCCTTCTTACAACTTTGTCTCCCCTTTTAAAATATTGAGCTACTCAATATTAAATGCCAAATTTGACTCAAAATTGGCCATCTTTTCAAGTCTATGTGTCCCTTATGTGGCTCTTATGTGGATGCCACATAGGTGCCACTTCATCCAAGCTTCTTCCTCTCTGCAAAAACTCTATAAATAGAGGCCTTCTTCTCTCATATTTTCATCTCTTAATTTTGCATTGTTATTATGTTAGCATAGCTCTAGATTTTATGTTCTCATTGGTAGTTTCATGTTTTCATGCTTAAATAATCTAGAAGTTACATGATAGGCTAATGGTTAATGAATCATAGTTCATTTCAATTTTCTTACATATCATTTTCATAGCTTAGAATATCATCTTGAAGAAGATTTGAGACTAGTTTTTCATACTAGCTCTTGAATCTTTCTTCTTGTTTATCAAACTTGCATTGCATTGGGATCCATTATATTTTGTGTGTTTGAGAGAGCACACCTACATTCAATCTAAAAGAGAAAATCAAAATGAGTAGAATAGGGTGCATTCTTACTTGTTTTTAAGCTCAATCTGATGTTATATTGAGTTCTTTGTTGATTGCTTTCTCTTTTACATGCTTTTGAATATATGTTATGTGCT
The DNA here is from genome assembly GCA_018584345.1 of Thuja plicata. NCBI lineage: Eukaryota > Viridiplantae > Streptophyta > Pinopsida > Cupressales > Cupressaceae > Thuja > Thuja plicata. Next base: position 2,068,115 of record MU224484.1, read on the forward strand.
GACCCACTAATGTTTTCATGTTTGAGCTTGCTCCCAACAGATTGAAGAATTCCTCATACACATTCTGGCATGCCTGGTGGGACCCACGTCCCTAAAATTTTTGATTTCTTGTCTTTCCTTCTTCAAATTTCACCAATTAGGCGGATCAACGTCTGTGCAAATGGTAGTTTTCCCAGAACTATCATTCGGTGTCTACATTGAACCAGCGTCTCCACTTTGCATTGGCGTCTCCACCTGGAATAGTTAGTTTGAGACTTTGCAAACACAACTTTTTAGTTTATTTGGATTTTTTCATTTTCCCACTGATTTTAGGCATTTTATCATTCTATTTTTTAGCAGAGACTCATTTTACAAGTAGAAATGATGCCAAATTTTCATTAAGGAGAATAAATCTTGATAATGGTCCAAAGAACACTAGCTTTTAATTGTTTTGATACTCTCAAAATGGCTAAATTTGATCAAACTAAAGATTAGGTAGAAGAAAAAGTAACTTTATTTATTGTCTTTTTGTGCTTGCAGGTACATCGACATCATCATAAATGCTAGTTCATGAACCAGCATATGTGATTCACAAACCGGTGTCTACACATAACCGGCGTCTGTGCTCTACAAATTGGCATCTCTGATTGGTATAGCCTCTCTCTATTTTTTTTATGTTTTTAGCCTATTTTTTGCTTTCTGTCATTTTTAGGTAAAAAACTAGAATCAATGTTTGCACCCTGAATTGGTGTCTGCGTTCTATCAAAGTTGGGTTTACCATGTACTAACAATTTTTAAGTGGTTCTTGTGTTTTTAATGCTTTTCAAAGGCCAAACTTGAAATTACTAATTTGTTGTTTTGCAGCACCGCTTGTCAAAGACACAATCTTAAGACTACTCAGGTTTGTATTGTAGGTTGCCTCGGATCTACATCGACCAAATGATCATGTTTGTGTTAATATTTTTTAGGCACCTAGACTAATTAGTTAGATTTTTTTTGTCTAATCGTAAGTGAGTGTTAGGGGATTATGCTCTCTTCCTTTTGGGAAGATCAAAAACCTAGACACACTTACTTAGTGTTGAACAATTGAATCTTTTGGAAAGAACAAAGTGTGTCTTGTGTGCTTGTGGAGAAAACAATGCTGGATAGGAGAGTATGCTCTTTTCCCCTTGTGGCAAAATAAAAAATCCAGACTCCTTTTTTTCGCCAATCCAATTTACTTTGAATCCTTTAGATGGTCCTGCAAATTGAGGGAAAAATCTCCTGGGAATGACCCATGTGAGAACGAGATGTAAGCCACACCACTCTAACTCACATTAATCAAATTTAATCCTTGGGGTAAATCCTCAAGAGTCGGTTGGCATTCGAGCTTATACTTGGCTCTCGTCTAACTTAAGTGTGGCCTCATGGTCTCAATCATGTTTATGTGAGCACTTTTGTCAAGACGCTCTATGGGGCTATATGCCTGAATCATGCTTGCATGGACATAGAGGATAAAATAAAATGGAGAAACATACTAAACACTCTAGGCTTAGAAGCTACCCGGAACACCCCCGAATGGTGATAATAATTGTGCAAGGAATATAGTAACTTCCCCAAGATCACTCGTACTTTCATGCCACCCTGAGCATTTGGAACTGGATAATACGACGTCATGACTGGAGCCATTGCGTACTTGGTGATGGCTATTTTCAGATTAGCTATTGTGTGTGTGCCTAAGATTACGAGCAAGTATTTTTATGCTATGCCAATTCCTTAGGTAGATTTTTGTGCTTGAAGTTCTTGAAAAACATTTGCAAATATGAAACATAGACATAATATCCAACATTCAAATTTGTCACGTGCTTGTGTCCTTCAAGGTTGCTTTGTCCCTTGTTGGATTGTTTTCAGAAACATGCTTGTTATTTTTTTGATTTGATTATGTTGAAATTGGTTCTTGCAATGGGACAAATTTATTGAAAAAATCAGAACAAGATCAAGCTTTTGCTATATTATCAAGACAACATCCTTTTGCAAAAAATTTGGTCTTTTATGAGATATGTCCTAAAAACCTCCAACTACTCATCCAAGATCAGATCTACTTATAGGACATGACTGATTCCAACAAGCATAAGAAGGTGAAAACTCCATTACCACCCGTGCAAAGAGAATAGAAAAACACAACCTGAGAGGCTACCGAGTACCAACAAATTATCGATTCTGTCAAGCAGGAAATCCATATACGAGAACAATTTGAAAAAGTGATCTACAACAACAAGGTTTCTCGTTTCATGGGTAAATATCATCTAAACTCTACTTTTGTTGGATTTGAACAATATGACTAGTCGGTTTACCACAACAAACACAAGTTCCTCCTCTTCTTAAGCTCACTTAGCTTGTATTTTAGGACCTCACTTAGGTTTTCATCTTTAGGAACACATCACACACTCATCCTAGCATGATCTTGCATTAATCAAATCAATCCTAATCATCCTAGCATCATCCTAATCATCATCCAAATCATCCTTGATCACACCCCTCACTTGGTATTGCATACCCTTTTGAGTTTCTAAAAATGTACATCTTAATCAAACCCCATCCTTGAATGTCCTTAAACTAAGCATTGTTTTAGGATAATCCCCTTTGTCTTTTGGCAACCTCATCACCTTGATCAAAAGGTTGGTTTGCATTAGCAAAGAATCTCATCCACCGAAGACCACAAGTCTTTCTTAGGTAGATGATCATATCCACTTGATCCTACACTAGGGAAAGCAACCTTTGATCCTTGCATACATCAAGTCATCCTTAATCTGTAGAAGCACATCCATAATCTTAAGCACATCCTAATCATAGAATCATCATCCTTAGTTTCCTAGGTGCATCCTTGCATACATCTTGCATCTCATATCCCCTTAAGATAGTCATTTCTTTCCACCTATCACATGAGCCACTAAGAAGAGGAAGAATATGGATCCTAATCTTGCTACTAGATCATCTAATCCTATGACTGACAATACCAATGCCATGGTTACTTATGCACCTCAGCCTAATGATAAAATTGAACATATCTAGGTAGGCACTAATGAGACTCCCACTCTAAGTATCATGGAAGCATTTATCAACCATCCAGTGCATGTCCACATGGTAAACACCATGAGGGGATGCAACAGTAATCAGGTACTCTTGGACATACAACAACAAGGACTTCAACTTCCACCTTTGATTATACCCACACTTGTCACAACCCTATGCCACTTTTAGGGGGACATCCTTATGCCACTAGAAATAAAGTTTTTGATCCACTTCAACGAGCCCTACAAGTGGGAACTCTTCTTGTGCAAGTAGTTTATCCCTCCATTCCACCTTCCATCATACACACAACACCCTCACCTACCTCAGGAGCCCCGCCTCCTAATGCCACATCAACAGTGCAAACAATACCCCCTATTACTATGCAAGCACCTTCGCAAGCCACAATCACTCCTCTTTTGCAAGCCATCCCAACATTCATTGCAAACTTTCTACTGCCACCAGTTAGCACACAACAAACCATCATTCCACCTATTCCCACTTAGCCTAGTCAAAATGCAACAACCAGTTCACTACATCAAAGCACCCAAGTCTCCATGCCTTTTCCACCTTTCTTCACCATAGGCATGCCACCTACCAACGCCTACAACTAACCCTTATTTCCACAAGGGTCCACTTTTCCGGCTCCACCAACAATGCAATCACAACGAATGCCAGCAGTTCTACCTCAAACATTGTTCAACCCAAATCCCCCCATACTGCAACCATCCATGAATCCCTTCGTCGTACCCCAAATTCCCACCCAACCTATCCAACAGCAATAGAAACAACAACCTATCCAATAGCAACAACAATAACAACCTATCCAACAACAACAAATCACTAATCCATTCACATCCCAAGTGCAACAACAACCAATCAACCCCTTCACCACTGCACAACCCACTATCCAAACTACACAATAGCCATAACCACAAATGCAGGTGGAAAATCCCCTCATGGCACAACCACTGCAACAATTTAGTAATCCTTTTATCCAACCTGTGCAACAACAACAAACTCATTCCACCAATTACATATCCATGCCATCTTCCACTACATCAAAAACAATTCCCCCTCCACAACAAGTTCTCACTGGGGGCATTCTGCCACAAAAAACTTATCCTCCATCCTATACAGGTGCACAATAGGTTCATCCCACCTATCTAACATCACAACAAATACAAGCATATTTCCAACAGTTACAACAATCTTATCAAGTGCCAACACCTCCTCCACTGCAATATTCCCCTCAACCACAGTTTCCACCACAACAACCTGTATACATTGACTAGCAACCATCATACCAAACACCACAATATCCTGCACAGAATCCTTCATACTCACCATTCGATCCATATTAGGTTCAAGGAAACCATGCAATCATGATTAACAATCCTCCCCCATAAATCAATCATGAATGGGAGGAAATGAAGAATGCTCTCAAGGAACTAAAAGCTGGGACAAAAACATAAACATTCAAGTTTGAAGAGGTATGTCCTTATCCATTTGATTGATCCATCACTGCTATACCCTTCCCCAAGCACTTTGAGACCCCAAAATTTGATAAATATCAGGGGAAGGGCGGTCCTGTGAGTCACGTGAAATAATTCTACATGGCCTATCAAGACGTGGCCTGTAGCAATAAATTCCTCACGAGACTATTTCCTAAAAGCTTAGGAGGCACTGCTCTTGAATGGTTCTACAAAATCCCTTACGGCATATTCTCTACTTTCGCCAAATTATCTGAAAATTTTGTGGCCCAATACACACATAATGTCAAAAATGAACTCTCACTCCTTGACCTATGCAATTCTAAACAAAAGGGAGGAGAAAGCCTAGTCGATTATCTTTAGCACTGGCAAGGGCTTACTACAAGGTTGTCTTACCAACCCCCAGAGAAACATCTTATCAAAATCTTCATTAACAACCTTCATCCTAAGCTTTCCTATCACATGCGCATGAACTATATACAAACTTATCACGACATTAGAATCAAGGGTATGGACCTTGAGTGAGGTCTCATAGAAGAAGGTACCATTAAGCACTACAAAGAATCCCAGCCTGACAAACATAACAATGATCGATCATGATACTTGAACAAGAACAAAAATGTGGTAACAGATGGAGCCACTGACACCAAATACATTCAAGTTGTGGTAGCTAGTCCTAATGCACCTACCCAGACTTATCAGCAAGCACCACCAATGTACCCTCAACCTTCTCCCATGTATCAACAGCCCAATCTCGTGTATTCCCATCCAACTTACCAACAAAACATGCACCCTCAAATTACGACTATCTATCCCCATCCAGGGCCATCATATCAACACAACTATCAAGGTCCTATGAATCAAACAAATGCTATATCAGTCCCACAAGGACAACAAAGAGCTCATGCTTTGAATATGCCATAATGCATGTTTACCCCTTTGGTTGAACCTATAGACGTCATCTTCTACAAGCTGGTCCAAGCTAACCAAGTCATGTATCCTAAAACATAGCCATTTGATCACTCAACTCCTAATCCAACTTGGTATAAAGACAACGAGTACTGTGAATACCACTGTGTTAAGGGACACACCACTCTCAAATGCATGAAGCTGAAACACTATATCCAGGATCTCATTGACTGCAAGGAGATCAAAGAGGATTCTCCTGCCCAATCATCGCCAAACGTAGGCCTTAAAATTTATCAAAATGCATTCCCTAAACACACTTGCAATACAGGCCTAAGCAATCCTACTTAGTCCTTTTGTGAGGGAAAGGGTAAACAAGCAGAAAATGCCGACAGAAAAGATTATACTAATTCATATATAAACTATGATAATCTCATCGGATGCATATCCCAAGTCTAGTCCTTCGTCAATGTCATCCATGTCAAGGGTGCCGATAACCAATGTGCCATCACCACTCATAGAAGTAGGATAACAGTCATAGGTGCCGGTCCTACCTCATCTGCTGGGACCCAATACAACATTTTGGAACACCTAGGGAATACCCGAGCCCAAATTTCCATCCTGGATCTTCTCTGCACATCACCCACTTATCAAGAGATCCTCAATAAAGTGTTGCAAGAATCCTGTGTTCCCAGCGACATCAACCTCACTAAATTCCAAAACCTTGTCAGACACTTGTCTCCAGCTTGTGGGGTCTCCTTTAGACCAATAGACACACCCTCAGAAGAAATCGATCATAATCCCCATTTTGTATCACTGTCATGGTTAAAGATTTTCCATCAAATGGGTCATGATAGATAATGGATTGGCCCTAAATCCATGCACTCTAAATTTCATAAAATAGTTGGGTTGCACAAAAGCTGATATAACAAATGATGTCATCACAATAAAAGCATATGATAATTTGGAGCATACTTCTGAAGGCACCATATCATTTCCCATTCAAGTGGGCTCAGTTATCCAGGATACATTATGTCATGTTTTTATCCCAACTTGGTGGTTCACCATCAAGCAGTGGACCTGAACAGCAAACCTGTCAAGAAAAAGCTCAGAAAGATGCACCCTAAAGTGGCACTACTTGTCAAAGTGGAGCTATAAAAGTTACTCCAAGCCAAGATCATTCGCCCCATTGACTATTTTGATTGGATCTCTAATATGGTGCCCATCTCTAAGCCTGATAAATCAATCAGGATATGTACAGATTTTAGAGATCTCAATAAGGCATGTCCCAAGGATGCTTTCCCCTTGCCAAACATAGACATGATTGTGGATCTCATAGTAGGACATGAGATGTTGTCACTCATGGATGACTTTTCCAAATATAATCATACCCACATTGCAGAAGAAGATCAACATAAGACAACATTTACAACCCCTTGGGGCACCTTCTACTATAACACGATGCCTTTTAGCTTAAAGAACATTGGGGCAACCTATCAAAGAGCCATGACTGTCATTTTTCATGACATGATTCACAAGATCCGTGAAGACTATGTGGACAATATCTTGGAAAAATTAGTAAAAATGGAAGATCACCTAGATGTTTTGGAATGCATCTTTGACAGAATTAGACACTAGTGCTTAATGCTCAACCCTAAGAAATGTGTCTTTGGAGTCACATCAACCAAACTCCTAGGGTTTATTGTATCTAGACGAGCTATTGAAATTGATCCAAAGAAAGTACAAGCTATCATAGAGATGCCTCCACCAAAAACACTCTGACAACTATGTAGCCTCCAAGGAAAACTACAATCTATGCACTATTTCATCTCTCAACTAGCTAACAAGTGCCAACCATTCACTCATCTTCTGCAAAAAGACAACACATTTAAGTGGGATCCTCAATGTCAGAAGAGTTTTGACAAAATCAAAGAATACTTGGCTAATCCACCCATCTTGGTACCACATGTACCTGGTCGACCACTTATCCTATAAATTTTTTCTACTACCACAACACTGGGGGCACTCCTTGCTCAATTAGATGATGAGGGCAAAGAAAGAGCTATTTATTATATCAGTCAAACCTTAGTGGGTTATGAGCTCAATTATTCTCCTATGGAAAAAACATGCCTGGCAGTGGTCTTCGCCACTCAAAAACTTTGCCATTACATGCTTAGTCACACAACCAAGATCATTTCAAAGGTGGATCCTATCAAGAACCTACTCTCTAGGACTACACTTATAGGTCAAATGGAAAAATGGGTTATGTTGCTAAGTGAATTTGATATTCAGTATGTCGAAAGAAAAGTCATTAAAGGGCAAGTCATTGCCGATTAGTTAGCCAAAGCATCATTGGTAGATGCATATCCTTTGGTCACAGAATTTCTAGATGGGCATTTGTACATGATAGAAGAACAACCAATGTGGAAACTCTACTTTGATGGGTCCTACATAGCTCATGGCACAGGGGCAAGAATACTTTTTGTCACACTTCAAGGTGACTACATCCCCATGTCATTCAAATTGGGATTTCCCTGCACAAACAACATTGTAGAATATGAAGCACTAATTGTAGGACTCCGCATGGCCATAGAATGGAACATCATAGATATCTAGGTCTTTGGCGACTCCCAACTCATCATCAAACAAGTCTTGGATGAGTATCAAAACAAAGATGACAAATTGATGCCATATAAGCAGATGGTTGACAAGCTGAAAGAAGACTTCCTCCACTTGTAGATAACACAAGTACCATGCTTACAGAATAAAGTTGCTGATGCAATGGCCACAATTGGCTCCCTTCTCAAGATTCCTCATGATTCTACACAATACAAATTCTTAGTTGAGAAAGTACATGCTCCCGCTTATCAGAATGATGAATCAAATCACATATGTGTCTTGGTTGGTCCCCAGTCCCTGTGGTACCATGATATCCAAGCTTACCTACAAAATGGTATCATATCTCCTCATCTCGTTGCAAACCAATGCCAAAACTTTATCCATAGAGCTTCCCGATACACCCTCGTAGCCAACACCCTTTATCGTTGAGGTTATCACAACGTCCTCTCTAGATGTTGAGAAAAAAACAAAGCCACCCAAGCTTTACAAGAGGTACATGCTGTAATCTATGGTGCACACATGAGTGGCATGGTCCTAGCCAAGAAACTTCTACGTACATGGTACTATTGACCTACAATGGAACATGATGGTTGTGAGTTTGTCAAAAATTTCCTACCTTGTCAACATCATGCTAATTTGATCCATGATCCTCCTCATGACCTCAGACCTATTGCACCTCCTTGGCCCTTCTCTTGTTGGGGTTTTGATCTCATTGGTAAGATTACTCCCCTGTCTTCTGAAGGCCACAAGTAGATAATCACAACTACTGAGTACTTTACAAAGTGGGTCGAAGCAATTCTTCTTACACTCACTACTGGAGTCTAGATATCCAAATTCATCCTCTATCACATCATTTTCCGCTTCGGCATACCCTCCACCATCTTCACAGATCATGGTATACCATTTGAAAATAAACATGTCAGTGATCTCTGTGCTCGCCTCCATATCCATCACCATTTTTCCAATCCCTATTTCCTACAAGGTAATGGCCAAGCTAAGGCAACTAATAAAACCATCCTCAAAATCCTCAAGAAAGTTTTCAATGATATTGGTTGTGACTGGCATCTCCAGATCAATCCTGCCCTCTGGGCATATCACACTTCATACCACACTCCTACTGGCACCACTCCCTACTCCCTAGTCTATGGTGTTGAAGCAGTCTTACCAATTGAGCTTGAACTACCCTCCCTTCAAGTATCACTAAGAGGCCTAATTGATGATGAAGATTATCGAGTGGCATGACTCAAACAACTTGATCTATTAGATGAAAAGTGCCAACAAGCTTATGATCACTTGATTGTCTACCAAAATAGACTCAAGAAGAACTATAACAAGAAGGTCCACCCATGCCAGTTCCAGGTATGGGACCTTGTGCTAAAATAAAATCAGAAAGTGGATACTGATCAGGAAAAGAAAGGCAAGTTTGAAGTCACCTGGCAAGGCCCATATGCTGTCACTGTATGCTTTGGTTTTGGGGCATATCAACTCTGTACTCAAGAAGGAGAACCATTGAATGATCCTATCACCATCATTCACCTCAGGCACTTCTATGCCTGATGGCTGGTTGTTCATTGCAATTATTTGAGAAAATCCATAAAAAGTATAAAAAAGTCCTGAAAAAAAAAAAATGTAAAATAGTCCTGAAAAAAATCTCTAAAAAGCAGAAAAATGAAGTGGAAAAAAATGGTTGTCCTAGTGAAAAACTGGTAAACAAGCACTTGGGCAATATAAAAAAAAAAATCAAAAGGATCTAAAGAAATTAAAAAGAAAAATAAAGAGAAAACTTTCATCCAATGGTGAAAACTTGGCAATCAAGCGCCTTGGACAAGTATGGGTGATGAAAACCTGGAAACAGGCATCACACATAATGGACCATTCCATTATCTATCAAAATCTCATTTCCTTCCATCATCAACATCATATCTCCACTAACCTTACTAGTTCCCATATTCCCTGGGTGTTCGCATATCATACACACTGGTCTGAAGATATTTTCCTATCCTGAGCGTTTGTACACATAATCTTGTATATTATTGTCCATATGTTGTACTATCCCAAACCCCAAGCTTCAGTCCTATATATTTCTCATGTCCTAAGTTTCTCCTTGTATGATATAGTTGCGCTATTAGAATACTACATTGGTTCTACAGTTTGCTTGTAGTGCACATTTGATCAATCAACTTGGCAAGTCACATGTTTTTGGAAATGAGTCTTGAGGATGTATCCTTCCTCTTGTCAACTTAAATCTAGATCATCATCATCTTTGGGTTCTCGTAGGATGTATCTTTCCTCTTGAACTAATCAATTAGCATACTACACTATCACGCGCATCAAGACCAGTAACATGATCCAATCAAATCTCGGCAACAACCTTTGTACATAATCATTGTTGTCAATCACTTGTAATTAATCGCTCAGTTTGATTCTTGTACATTTGTGACATAGTCTATCCTCTCACCACCGCGCTAACATTCCCTACCCGATCCTCCATAGTCCACCCACCTGGTTTATCAGTTGATAGTGACACACACAAAAAAAAAAAAATATGTGAGTCCCATTGCACCCATTTCATCCATTTCGTCCATTGCCTCTAGTATCATTATTGCACCTATCATTAAGATTCAGTTACATTATTCATCATTTTAGATTCCTTAGATTTATTAGATTCGCCGTTAGATTAGATCCATCATTCAGGTCACATTGTTCATCATGTTAAATCCATTATTAAATTGCATTAATCATCAAGTCAGTCATTTACTTGCATAGTTAGTATCATTTTAGAACTTTGCATTATTAATCCAATATTTAACTTGCATTATTATTCCATTTTAGGTTCATTATCTTGCATTGTTAATTCATTTTAGTTCATCCATTTTAGGTTTATCTTGCATTGTTAATTTAGCTTGCATAATTTCTCCATTTTAAGTTCATTTTATCATCTTGCATTGTTAATCCATTTTAGATTCATTTTAGTCTTGCATTTTTAAAAACATGTACATCTTGCATAATTAGGTCATTTTAATCTTTAGATTCTTTTTTTTTTTTTTTTGTTAAAACATTTAGATTTCTTTGTTCACTCATTTAAACATTCATTTTAGTCTTGCATAGTTCATCCATTTTAAATTCATCTTGCATAATTCATATGTTTTAGGTTCATCTTGCATTCATCCTTTTTTAACATCTCACATTATTACAACATTTAGATTCATGTACCACTTGCATAATCAATTCATTTAGATTCATTTTAGTCTTGCATTTGTTAAAACATCATTTAGGTTCATCTGAAATTCTTATACATATTCATAAAACATCTGCATATATATTGCATACATCATAAAAACACATCACATCCTGCATCCACACACGTCAATACAACATATTCATATATATAAGCATCATCCATCCTGCATAAGTCATACATCATATAGGCGTATGCATCAACACATCATATAGATTATACATCATAAGCATCATAAGAGTCCTCATCAATCATATATATATATATATATATCAAAGTCTTTCAATAAAATACATCACGTGCACCTCGGTGCCAATATACATGTATATCTCAAAAATGCAAAACTATGTGTCATCTGCTCCTCTGACGAATCATACTGGTGGTTGTGATGATCCACCTCCCTGCCCTGGTGGTGGACATGGTGGAATACTCACTGATCCCTAAGACACCGAAGTCCACACTGTGCTGTAAGAACGAGACCTCTCTGAGTAATCTCCTCTTTGTCCCTTAGGAACTAGCTAATGGTATAGTGCTTTGTAGTGGGATGCCTCCCTACCTACCCTATTTGCATCTCTATGAGCTATGAATGCCTCAGCCACCTCCTGCCTGACCCCACCTACAACAATTGCCTATCTGGCGATGTCATTCTCAGCCATGTACACCTCCACCCATCGCAGTGCTGCATCCCTCTCTGAGGTCAATGCCAAAATCTTCTTAGTAGCCTGCTCCATCTACAGGGTCAGAGTATCCAACTGGCCTGTGAGAGTACCTATATTGGTACGTATCTCTCTAGCATCCTATGTCAGATCGACCATGGAAAAATCCCCTGTGTCAACCCTACCCTTTAGGGTATCGAGTGCACCCTCAGCCCTGTCATCCCGTGCTATCTCTTCCATCAGTAGCCCCTATATCCGGGAAATCTCTGTGTGTAGGCTCATGTTGGATACCACTGCCATGTCTAGTATCCTACGGGTGGCCCCTGTGGCACTTGTACCTATGGATGCACCTGTACCTATGCTAGTGGGGGCCCCTATGGTCCCTGATCCTACCCTACCCCTGCCTATGCCTCTGTCTAAGGTCTCACCTATCTCTACAGCCTCCTCCTCTAACCTACTATTGAGGTCTCTAGGGAATCCCTGATATTTGTCCCATCATGCACATCCATGTCCCTTGTCAGCTTCTCATGAGCAGCCACCTAAGCTGGGTTCATTAGTCTCAATGGTGTGTGCGTAGCCCACCATGTTGCGTACTCTGGGGTCATCCCTACATCTCTGTCGTAAGGACACACCAAAAATTCAATCCATACCATGTCCCTCCAAGATGCCCTCACTATGAGAGCATCCCTGTACCTCCCCATGTCCCTACCTCCCTGGTGACATGAGGATGTAAGGCATCCTCTACTACCACTCCCTACTGCAACCCAAACTATCGCATGACCCTGGATGGTCTGTACCTCTCTATCTTGTGGATGGTCCTCCCCAGTAGAAAGTAATCAGTTTGAACGTATGATAGGTATAGAAATTCCTCAAACCTATCCTCCACTCCTTCCACCTTGTCCATAGCCCCCCATGGCTCGCATAGTCTGTATGAGGTCCAACAAAAAACCTGTACCTCATCTAAAAGTCGCTGCCAATATCTAGTCTAGCGGATGGAGGTGTATCTCAAGGGAAAACTATATCTATAGGCATAGGGCTCCCCAGGCTATCATGACTCCCAAACTCTCATAGGCCAGAACACTTGAATGTGCTCCCAAGCCCACACTAACATCAAGGTCACTTCGGTACCCATGTTGCATGCCTCGCGATACACAGCCATGTGTAGACCATGGTATAGCTGTCCCCAGCAATAAGAGGTCCCCTCCTCCAGCATATGTGCTAGCACCCATGACCATCCCATGCCAAAACCATGTCTCACTAGATCAGCAAACATTTGTCCCCCAATCAATCCCGCCAGATAAAGAGCTATTCGCTGCAATCTCCTGTCAACTGCTGGCTGCCAGGACATCCAGGTCTGGTATGTCAAAATCTACCTCTTCAGCCACCTAAAAGAAATCTCCATATAATGGTCACTATCCTCTAACTGGTACCAAGGAATCTCCCCTTGAATAGGTATCCACAGGATCCACCAGACATCCTCCAGAGTGATAGTTGCCTCTCCATTAGGCAAGTGAAAGGTGGTGGTGTCACTGTGCCACCCCTCGATCAACACTGTCATCATCCCATTATGCGCATGTATCCTAGGCCAACGGGGTACATAGTCTAGCCCAACTATAGCTAATAAACCCCAGTCATCCTCTAACTCCATGGTAGGAGGCCAATGCTCCCACAATCCCAATGGTGGGAACTGCTCCTGTAGGAATTTATAAAAATCTACCATGTCAGTCACCTTTTCTTCTAGTCCTAGTCTAAACCCTCCCAAAGTGGGGCATCTTTTCCCTAGGTCTTTTGCTGACCCATCCCCGGCCCCTGCTGGGTCCCTTCATTTCCCTCCCCCTCGGTGTTTTCCCTTTTAGGTGCAGACACCGGTTCAACCAGAAACATTGGTTCATACACCGGCGTCTCTGACATCCTTTCCAAAACCGTCATCTCTGGAGATGCTAATCCAAAGATCAGCGTCCGTGAATAGGTCAATCCAGGGATTTGAATCCTTGAAGATGCTAGTTTGAGAACTGGCATCTCCGATCTGAAATCCCTTTTTTCCTCATTAATGCCCCATCTACCCCCCCAAAGCATTAAATAAATTCACTAGCAATAAATGCGAGGTCTTGGCTAGCTCACTCACAGGTACCGGTTGCTTGGCGGACCTCCCATGTGTGTGCACGTGCTCTCCCAGCTGCCCCTTCATCCTCTTGTCAGCCATCTTTTCACTCTAGAGCTCAGATTTCACTATTCACTATTCACAAATGACCTTCTTTAACCACCCCAGCCCCTCTTATAGCTCCCATTTTCCCCGAAATTTTATTTTCTACCCCTGTTTCCCCCCCCCTCGTGTATATTTTTGTATATATCGTCCTGTTGTAAAGCTTGAATACACATAAAATCTCAAAAAAAATTAAAAATCGTGAAAAATCCAAAAAAATTCTAAAAATTCTAAAAATTTGAAAAACATCAAATATTCTCCAAAATCAAGCAATAAACACTTCGTTCTTTTCGATTCATTCCAGGTCTTCATTTTCCACAACATTTCGACTCATGCGACTGCGACACTATTTTTAACCAAATCAATTTTGTGACCGACTTTCCTTGCTCTCCATCCTATTCACAGCTTTTGCCAGTGAATCTCTTTTATCAAATCAAATCCAATCTTTGCCTGTCAGGATGCATCCTTCCGACATCAGCTTATCAAATCTTTCATCACATCAATCTTGTTCATGGCAAGAACTTTGGACCGAATGAATACTTGGTCATGAGGCCTTCTTTATTGATTTTATCTTTTTGTGTTAGTTAAAACCTACTCACCACTACCTCGATCTGCTATATGTTTGTGTGTTGTGACTGGTCGCTACTAATACATGCATCTTTTGCAGTGTGCTTTTGTTTGAGTGTCAAGTCCACGCAAAGGAATCTTTTTATCTGAGTTTTTTAACACCTGATGCATACCTCCTATTGCAATATGAAAATTGGATGTGCTCTCCATATTTTTCACACAAATGGATCCCGATGCTCATTTAACTGCATCTATGTTCATTTTCATTTGTATTCTTAGCTACATTCTTAATTGCATTTCAGAAGGCTTCTATTTATTCCCTCCTTCCTTTCCTCTCTCTTGTTGTGTCCTTTTTTGAGAAAATCCCACAACCTTGTCATCGTTGTGTTGTCAAATGAAAACTTGTGATGCCATGTTAAAGAGGGGAAAAATGTAGACGTCTAAAAAATATTAATATTATTATTAATATTATTTTCCCTCTTATTCCTCTAACTATTTAATTCAAACAATTAAATAGTTTCATTTGCTAATAGTTTAAATACTATTCTAATGTATTTTATTTAAATACATTTGTCTCATGAAATTCCCTTTTTTAATAAATTTATATTTATTAAATCCTCCATTTTCCTAATTCTTCTAAACTACAATTTATTCAAATTTGATTTGAATAATACCCTAAATCTTAGCTGGGAACCTATTAATCCTACCCTAAAGCCTACCCTTCTCCTACCCTATTCCCATCACCTCATTTCCTAAGTATACTTCCTCACCTAACTATCCTTTAACCATGCTTAATGGGTGATTCCTAACCTTTTTAAGGATAATAGGATGCTCACCCACATGGGAAAATTCTCTCCAAAATGGGCACCCATTCCTCTTTAATTCCTTCTTACAACTTTGTCTCCCCTTTTGAAATATTGAGCTACTCAATATTAAATGCCAATTTTGACTCAAA